>JAMLFT010002217.1:0-26606 GCA_026544285.1 Pachyrhizus erosus | reverse complement strand
CTAAAATAAAATAAATGAAACATATGTAAAAATGAAAATTTTATAAAAATTACATATTTTTTCAAATAAAATATTAAATGTCTCTCTTTTAAAATTAAAAAAAAAAACTAAAATTATGAAATAAATAAAATAAAAGAACGAAAATTATATTTAATTATGGTTTCTTATTCATAATTTTATATTAGAATTACGGTCCTAATAATTTTAAAAAAAAGTTGTAACCTCAATTACAGTTGTAATTTGTTCTTAAATATTTTATGGCCCAATAAATGACTTCCATTAATTAGTGAGTAAGAGTAAAGTCAAATGGTTATAAAAAATTCCAAGCTTAACTTCCTCAAAGTACGCATTACTTTATCTCTAATCTTTTAACTCTAACCATATTGATTTGAGTGACAGAATATTTTTGCAGGTATACCTCCACCATTGCGGAGTTTAGTAGACCACCATTGAAGGACTAGCACACTTTCATGAGATCATGACACCGCGTGGTAGATGATTATTTTCTCCTTGACCTATGCCGAACATATGTGTATGTAATTTTTGCAATCTCATAATCACAACTACCATAACCACGATACGAAATACTTGGAGAGGGGGGGAATTAAATTGAAAAACTTGCACAAATGTAGAGGTGTGGCTGCACCTAAACATCATAGTCAAATTTACTAATGATAAGCTAATATATGATTGAGTCATATAAATAGGTTAGTTTACACACTAACCACTAACAAGAATGATATTAAGAATGTAGCATTATTCTTATTTGTCGGCAAAGTTATCAGGGTCTACCAATCTTCATGTACAGCATATCCACTCTACATGAGGACATACATAATTGACAAAAATGCAATGTCTGAGTGAGTGATTAAGCGAATAATGATGCTTAAATCAAGCTAAAATGAAGAGCAAATGAAACTATATGTTAAGCATCATTCTCAGTAACAATCCAAGACGGCCATGTAATTCAGCTATATATATGGCATCTCCATCAAGGTACAGCTAGCTGTATATACTATGGTCCCCTCTCCCCATATGTGTTTTGTTCTCACTAGAGTATGTGATCTAAGTTTCCAATAATAACTTGAATGCATATCAGAAATTAATGATTAAGCAAAGCATCACATGGTTAGCTAACTTACTTTATTTAATTATTTATTTACTTTAATATTAATACAAAATATTTATCATTAAAAATAATGACTAATTTCCATAAAAAAATTAGAGTACATATAAAATAAATATTTTTCTCTTAACATAATCTATTCCATATTAAGTATGAATTCAAATCTTAAACAACTTATTTAAAACACAAGTCTTATTTATTATTATTATTATCATCATTCATCACATTTAATATTCTTTCTGCAGTGTATCAGAAATTATAAAAGATCAACAATTATAGAACACTTTCTGACAAAAGAATTGTTAATATGTCATTGTAAAATCAGAGATAGATTCCATGATAGACCTAGTTGAGACTAAGCCAACAAGTCCCACCATTTCTCAAATTTCCTTATTCTCCCATATGAAACACTAAGTGCTTAGACAACCACATTTCACTGTTTAAATAAACTTGGAAACAATAAAGGGATACATCAATTAATTCTGTTTCTATACAGTACAACCTTTTTGAGGGTCAGCGGGTCCACTCGTGGCAGAATGTGAATCAATTGTCAAATGATTTGTGATTTCCATAATTAAAGAGCAAGAACTCAATCCCATATACCAATTGTTTACCACATTGTGATTAATTGATGTGAAGCGATCTCAGATTTGAATTTTAAAATATACATTTGTATTAAATATTTAAATAGTTAACAGGAGTAAAATTGTTTCTATAAAAAAAAAAAAAAAATACTGGTGATCTATATAAGAAAAAAAATGTATATACCCAATTGTTTTTATTGTGGCGCTAAGCTATACGCACCAGCCTGGCTATGAGCACTGATGTACATTTTCTACTGTTTGTTTGTAACTACTTGCGCTGGACGGTTGCTTTTGCCTTTAATAAAATAACACAAATTTATTTTATTTATTTATGTACATGAACAATATGTAGACGAATGAGGAATTGGAAAGATGCTTTGGTGTAAAACACACATGAGCATTATAAACCCAATGCCACATTGACCTTTCTGGTGTGAACTGTGAAGTAACATACATATAATAGATTGGTGTCGCATTGGTGGGCCTCTTGGCCACATGCCATTGAATATCTTATCGCACTGGTGTAAGGGAAAGGATGCTATTGCCAATACTTGCTTTGCTGTTTGGGTCCCCCAAAAACTTTTAGGCATATTTGCACTTTCTTTGCTGACAAGTGGCCTTGAATTTGAACCAAGGAAAAGACCCCTTTAACCATTTTCACCAATGGCAATCAACAAACATGTTTCTGCGTCTGAATTGTGATGGATGATCCCTTATTGCCGGAACCATTGTTCTAAATTCAAGTTTGGTTGTGGTTTTGTAGTGACTATTAGAATTGCACAAAGTTATGGATAAATATGGCTAATATATATAGCCGCAGTTACAATTATAATATAATTGTGGAGACCTCAAAAAACTGCAATTTTGTGACTGTTTTAACATCATGATCATATCATGTGATATTATATAATTTCAAAAGGAGCATTATTAGACAAAAGGGGTTGGGTTTATTTTAAGAGGTTAATTAATTCCCGCAAAATGACAAATTACAATTTGAATCTTTTGTTGAGAGACATATTTATATGTGGTATTCAATAGAATTATTCCTGGTGCAAGATACATGTGAAAAATATATTATTAAGAAACTAAAAATAAAATAATTATGGAAAAAAATAATATTTATTTTTACCGATGCACATCACCTAATTTTTTAATATTATTTATTTAATAATTCTTTAACTAATGCCATACTTGCTTTTGGTAGAGTAACTAATGTCATACTTGTTAGTTAGACTAATAAAAGACACTAAATTTGGATGAATTAGAAATCCACAAATTAACTTTTTGGTAGAAAATCTCCAATATAATACTTACAAGAATTTAATTTTAAGAATCAATTCTTATTTAGGTTCATCATTGAAGAAGATTGACATGTCCTTCAGATGTAAGATAACCTTTTATTATACAAGCAATCGATTCTTATGGTTAAATATATATATATTTGTGAGATAATAGGCAGAACTCATTTTAACTTCTTAAACGAACACAGCATTGAAGTAGAAAATTGTTAAAGTTCCATGAGGTATGGTAGCACATCTTAAGGGGAGCACCTTAATAGCTCAATTAAAGATATTCTAAGGACTTAAAAGAGTATTTTTTTTTTTTCAGTTTATTTAATATCAAAGTTTTGATCATCAGGTGGTTATGTTTTGTTTATAATCCGTAAAAATAAGAACAGGTATTAAAAGATTTATAATAATCATACATTCTGAACTAAACCTTTTTGATAGGTGGTTAAGTCTTTATGTAGGATTTTAAAGATTATTTATTTATTTAAGGTTCGCCTAGTAAGTATTGGAGGAACTGTGACGCAAGCAACCAAACTGTGAAGGCATAATCAGTGTTTCTTCTCTATGTTCTTCTTGTGATTTCATGATTTTTTTTCATCTGTCTGGTCTTGGTTGTGGCTACCCAAGCAATTGGGTGGAGCTCATGGCTCTTGTGGGGTGGTGCTAGGAGTCTCCATCCAAACCATCTCCATCCTGAAGAATCTCTGTCACATTTAATGGCTTAGCCTCAAATTAAAACTATCATGATATTTCCCTATTCAAAGAAAATAAATTTAATTGAGTGGTAACTTTACACAATTGAATTTTCGTTGTCAAAGAATATATTCTTATTTTTATTAAAAATACTAAATGTATATGCACTATAATAGTTTTAAGTGTCGTTTTTAATGGATAGTGCAAATCTGAGCAACATCCTATCTTTAGTCACTCATTTACTTTTCTTTATATATTCTTATACATAAAAGCTAAAAAATAAATAACAAATAGCTCAACTACAATATTGACTTTTAAGCATTAAAAACTCTTATATGTTTAAATTAAAATTTATAAAATTAAAAATAATTTAAGCCTTATTTTTATAAAACTTAATTTCCTTACAAAATTTTATTATATAAAAGTACTATGAAGTTAATCAAACCTATTACGAAACTTACTTTGGTGTCAAAAAATTCATTTAGCACTCAAAAGTGCTTTTTTAATTATATGCCTTAGTATTATTTTCATTGCACGCAACATATACATTTTGAACCCCACCCCCTCTACAAAGTGTGAGCTATTAGCTATAGTACATGAAATTCAAGGATACACATTCTCATGCACCTCAAAAACACACATGACAAGACACAAAACTTAATCCATAGAATAGGAAGCTCGATAGCACAACATATGATTAGAATGTTATATAAATAAAAGCAATGCAAGCAAGCCTATGAAGCTAGCTAGCTGTGGCTTCTTTTGGACGAATACATAGTATTTTTCAATCAATAGTCAAATACTAATCCCTTTAGATATTGGTATTCACAGTCCATCTTTTGGACGAATGCATAGTATTTCTCAATCAAAGTTAACTTGGATTTTGTTCTTCTCTAGGACTATTGAATACACGAGTATATATACGCGTACTAACTAACCACTTAAAAGAAAAATAACAAAATTCTCAATAGCTGTACGTACTGAAAAGAAAATACCAGCCCCATCAACTCCATCGCCTTCAATACCCTTGAAAGGTTCCACTTATTCCAAGACAACCATTTGAAAGAGATGGAACCACCAAAGTTTTCCACAGGCACCAAACAAACGCATGAAATTTACCAGGTGAAAAGCATACGTGTACAAATTAGTTTAGTTCATGAAGCTTTCTTGGACATTAAGATCCGCATGAAAATTAAGTAAACAAAATTTATCTTGATGATTAGAATTTTATCTCTAACTAATATTAATTGGAAAGCCGCATTAATCTTAAATTTTGTACAAAATAAGAAGAATCTTATTAGAATGAATATCACATTAATTGAACTATATATAGTTCTCCCCTCTTGTGCCATCTATAAGATTGACCAAACAAAAACTTTATTGATCTAGCTAGATTTGCTGAAATTCTACAGTCTTTGTACGACAAATAAATTGATATATTGTACTATCAGGCACTGCTAAAGTGCTCCCTGTAGGGGTCTACCTTAATTATTCATAAATTGACCCATTTCAAGTGATCACGTCCTCAACTTTTTTTTACTTAGAAAATAATTACAGCGAAATCACGCATATATTTTGTTTATTCTTAACAAAAGTATATATAGAGTTAAACATGTTTAATTTATTTAATCAATGGATCCACATCATCTATTCATATCATGGGGTCTACATTATGCTTTCCATTAATTGCACAAGGCAAGGAAAAATTTTACCTTCGTTGACTGGATCCGCTACTGTACGCTCAGATAATGTGTTCTGAAAAAAAAAATGACATAATAAAAAGCTGTTCACTTTAATTTTAAGGACTATCTTTAATATGCGTATATAGTAAAAATATAAAATAAATAAGAAATAGAGATAATTGTATATAATATATCTGTTACTTTTCAAAATAGTGGAATTATATGCTTTCAGTCGTTTTAATTTTTTAAATATCAGGTGCATTCCAACTAAAAAAAATATAATTTTTTTTCTTTGACAATGTGTGGGCTTAGCATAAAATGGCAAAGAATCGTACAAGTCCCGTGAGAAAATTATTTAAATGATATCATTTTGTTATGTCCCAATGGCTTTCTTTACCGTTGACTAAAATACATTTATATCTTCCGTGCTTCGAAGTTTTAAGATAACAACACAATAGCATAAATTTCAAAACAGGTTGGTTTATTAGGACGAATATCCTTATTGTAAACAATAATTTCGTGGAAAGAAAAAGAAAGAATTGGGGGATCTATTCAATATTCAATATGAATCAAAAGCCAAAATTCTGGAAATAAATTGTTTCTCACAACAACTAATTAATTGCACAAATCATTACAATTACAATATCAAAAGGCACACAAACAAAACATTGCGAGATTATACTTAATTGTAACATTAACAACATTTAAAATTTTGTTTTCAAATGCTTTATCTTCTTTTTTTTTCACATTCCTATTTTCATACGAAAGAAAACATGCAAAAAAATAAAAAAATAAAAAAATCAGAAAACCCTCTATTGGAAAAAGTCATGCATGCTGTTGATTATTCTTTACTAATACCATTCAACCATATAGATATCTTCAGCTCCGACTAGTTACATCAACCTCATATGATCCCCATTATAGACTGCAACTTATATGCAAGAATAAATGCATGGGGTATATGATTGTTTTGTTGTATGAATGACTGAAACAACAAATTAATACAAACTTGCGTTTAATAACTTTTTTAAAACTTTAATCCAAAAACCATTGAAGACAAGTATTTTCTTCAATTTATCATCGACCTGTGTATGTAAATCTTGTATTATATTAATGAATGTGTACGCAATTGTTGAGACCAAGTGTGCATGGACGACTTCACGATAGAACCATTCAATTAATCACCCCAAATCTTTATGAATTGTTTATTTTGCTTCTATCTTGTTAACAACACTTCATCACGTGATAGAGTTCAAGATGTTCGGTTGGTCAAAGAAGACTCGGTGACCATGATAGAGTATCCACCGGGGAAGTATATACCCTATTAGATAATTTAATCAAGTGGGTGTATAAAAATTGCATTCAACTACAACATCAGATCGTGCCCAGACCAATACACTTAAATAATATTTCATGATCAAAGGCAAGGCAATAGAGAAAAGTAATTTAAAAAAAAAAAAAGAAACTCCACAAATAATTAAAGCTTCACAAAAATATAAAGAAAACGATAACATAAAAAACACATGGAAATAAGGAATCAAAGCACCACCACCCATGCTAGTTTGATAGGAAGAAGTTGCACCCATGTAGGTATAAGACAACAAGGTCCATTATTAAAAATATTTTTCAAGCACAAGTTATACATGAAATAATAGCAGCTTCTGCACTTTTTTCTACTTACTTATTATCATTATCCTCAGCTACGGCAACAATTTCTGTGTTGGTTTGTCCCAGCAAGCTGCTTATGGATCGAGCTTTCACCATTCCAAGCTTCATCCTCCTCTTGGTGATCATTTGTGGCTTCTTTTCATCATTGGTTTCAGCATCATTTCCCAAAGGGTCTTCATTGCCATTACTAGACTTTGTTGCTTGCTTTTCACATGAAGGCTCGGATTGTGGCACATTGTTCTTTGTTGCACCACTTGTGCCTATAGACTTGTTTCTCACACTTGTCATGCTTCTCAACCTTCCTTTCCCTAAGTGATGCTCACAAAGAGAATAACCCACTAAGGTTTGTTGACAACACCTCCATCCTCTTCCATTGACACGACTACACCTTGAACCTTCCATTAGTGCACCACCCCTTACCCTCTTCTTACCAACGTTTGCTTCAGGTTTTGTTTCTCTTGTAGCATCTTCCTCGTTTTCTTCCTCTTCTTCTTCTCCTTCGTTACTCTCGTTACGTCTCGAACACTTCTTGTTCATCTTCGTCTTCATTCTCATCATCTTTATCTTGGAATTCTTCTTATCATTATCATAATTGTTGTTGTTATTATAGTTTTCTTCGGTTGCATTCTCGAAGCTCCCTCTTCGTTTCTTGGGTGGAAAAGCTTTATCTTCCTTGCACCATCTCTCATCTTTGTGTTTATGAAATTTGAAAAGTTATTTTTTGACACTCTTGAGGGTGTGTGTGTATATATATATATATATACACACACATATATATATACCCTTTTGAAGGATGAGAGATCAAAGAATTAAAAGTTATGCATGCATACCAAAGTGTTAATAGATAGCTAGAGAAAAATAGAGATAAAAACAAAAAATAATGTAGATATAATATATGACAAAACAAAAACAGAAAGAATGGAGTGTCATTTAGGTGTATATATACACTCATTTGAAGGATGGGATATGAAGTAATGAAAATTATGCATGCATACCAATGTGTTACTTGATAACTAGAGAAAAATAGAGATAAAAGAGAAAAATAATGTAATATAATAAATGATATAATATGAAAAAAAGAGACAAAGAATGAAGAATGTTATTTAGGTATATATACTACAAAGTATTCGTGTATAGTTATTCTAAAAGAATACACGTGATATATGATGATGTATGTAATGGAAAGAAATAGAGAAGAGTTTAAATGGGTGCAAAAGTGACGTATGAAAAAAATCAATGTTGCATGTGTATACATATTTTCCAACCAAAGTTAAGACTAACGAGTGATGAATTCATGCATTGTTCAAACTCATTATCCATCTTTGGTACCTTGTTTAGGAGGGCTTGGAGATGAAAATGTTTCAGTTGGCATTTCTGAGCACGAGATGCTTCCTTTCCTACAAACAAAAGAAAACCCAGAAAGACCAATTAACAACCGCACATATGATTAGCACACTTCACACAAAATTTACAGCCAAAAAAGGGAAAGGATGAAAAAATAAAAGAAGGAATGTAATGTTTTCGAAAGAGTGAGAGATGTGATGTAGCTGGGGACCAGCATTTGGTTCTACCTGCTTATGCACTTCAAGGGCAAACGGTAGTTTAACCAATTTGGAGAAAAAAACGATCGCATTTCACAAGAGGGGTATGGTGGCTACACAAAGCTCTTATTTAAAACACTTTCAACAGTATTTCCACTAACAGTATTTTCTTTTTCTTTTGCACATAAAATTTTTTGTAAGCAATAAATAATTATTAAAAAAATCTTTTTCCATGCTGATTAAAATCAAGTTATGGGTCTCCATATTTTCACCTTTTTACTACGAGATTTCATGAACAAGAGAGGAAATAATTTCATGTCTTTATCTATTTTAAATCATGTCTAGCTAGCTTGGTCTCATAATTCTTACCTGGGAGTATCATTACCCTTCTGTCCCCCTCCCTCTTCTTTCCATCTCCCATCTTCAACCTGCAAATCACACAAAAAAAACATGGAAAATATTTATTCGACATACATGGGATCCACTACTATACGGTTGTTATTGGGTAATTGTTTCCCCTAATGTGCCCCTTTGTGAGTGTAAAAGAAAAATTAAAAACAACAACACAATACTAATAATTTTAATTTAATTACACCAACCCCTTGTCAAAGGTTGGACAAAAGTGCACTAATTCACAAACTCACCCCCCAAAAAAGAGGACCAAAAATTAAAACGATTCATGTGAAACAATATTTCCACTAACCAAAGTCTCTTCTTGCTTCTTGTGCTGCTGCCTCAAGTACTGTGTCCCACCTTCTCCGGAGGACTCATCAGAGCCATTGGTGGGTTTCCTGATCAGTGGGAGAGGCTGATCAGACGGCTGAGGAAGATCCAAGAGGGGTGAGGGTGCAGTGGCTGAACCATGAGTGCAAGAGGGTTGGAGTGAGGTGGTGGTGGCATCGTTGAGTTGCACCATCACCGGTGACCGGTTGATCAGGTTGGGATCTGAGTGAGTCACCGGCAAGAGATGGAAGGGCCCTTGTCTCTTACGGATCCTCATAGGTGCAAGATTGGACTTGTTCTATCTCTCACTAGATTCACCCCTTCAAAAACCAAAAAAAAAAAAAAAAAAATCCCACACACCCCACAAGAGATCTTAGTCAAGATTTCAGAAGAAATAAGAATTGGAGACAAAATAGAAGAGAGAGATGAATAAAATGAGTGAAACACTATACATCCATCTACTACTACTACTACTTCATGGTCTCAAAGACCAAGAAGAAAAAACATGGTTTTGTGAGAGTTTTTATTTGTGAAACTCTCTCGTCAACACACCCACCCCACACACACTCTTTCTCTCTCCATATATGCTTTGCTGCTCTGGGTTCCTGTCTCGCTTTTTATTTGTTGCACCACGGAAAAGAGGGTGTTGTAATGGGTGAGGGTTGGCACGTGTGGTGGAGTCATGCACGTGTGGAGGGTGACCGGCTAGGGCAGTAGTCGGTGGAAGAGAGAGAAAGAGGAAAGGGACAGAGTACGGATGAAGATGCCAGGGTGGATGAGGGAGAATTGGCAAATAGAAAATTAGAGAAATGAAAATTGTTAAAAGAACAAGAGAGAGAAAAATAATTATTGAAAATTGAAATTAAAATTGATAAGAGAATGTGAGAGAGAGAAAGAAGGACTGTGGAGGAGTGGGTGATTCTATCGTTGATACTTTTAAGAAGGGGGACGGTGGGGCCCGCAACCGTGACTCTCCTTAACAAGGACCCACATGTTCTCTAGTAGTCATACGCTTTATATAATGTAGGATGAATTGATAATTCAAAATTATTACTACACTCACGTATCATAAATGTATGATGTGGGGGCCTTAAAGATTTTTTTTTATGATTTTTGATTATTTTATTATTATATGAATGTAAATAAATGATAGTATTTTATTTTAGAATAAGTTTAAGACTTGTCAATTTTGGGGTTTTAGTTTAAGACTTATATTTTAAGTTAATATAATAATATTATATTAAAAAAGATAGGATAAGCTATAATGTCTTATAATATTTATAATGATTGAAGTTAAATTATAAAAATTTTACATTTATATTTTCATTAATATTATATTTTTTTACATTTATCTATATATATTAAATTTGACTTCAAAAAAATAATATTATAATATTTAATGTAATGCAATATTTACACAAATATATAAATATACTGAAGTCTTTCTTATATAGGTGAGTTTTGGTTTGTGGAAATATTTCACATGAATTATTTTAATTATAATAAATTGTGATTCCAATCATAATTATAATTTTAATTTATTAATTAGAATTAGAATTAAATAAATTTATAGAATAGTTGTTGTTTGCACTTAAAAATAAGATAAAATGATGTAAAAAAATTAAAAAAATTGTTGGGTAAGGTTCCTATATGTATGAGGAACCTTCACATAAAAATTGAGTCTAATTAGAGTTGAAATGGATAAGTTATAAGCACGCTTTTAGTGGATATATGTTCTTAAGCAAGAATTTAAATGTTAAGACAAATGTAAACTTTAAAATTATCAATAAGGGATTTAAATGACTAAGTAAATTAATTTGAAGTTAATTATGTGATTAGAAAATGTTAAAATACTTAATTTAATTTTAAGTTGGTTGTAAAGCAAATAGAAAACACAAGAAAGAGGGTTGAATTATGCTTTAATTTTTTTTGCAAAACCTTTGTATATAACATGATTCAAGATCATCTATCTTTTTAAAAGGAGGTTAAGCAAAGTTTTTAAAACTTAATAGATGAAAGATAAAAAACATTGTTTAAGATAAAATCGATAATTCTTCCTTATTAATAAATAGATGATAAAAGAAAATAACACAACAAATTTTGTATTAGTTTATCTCTATCACTAAGATTATGTTCAATTCTTGACAAACCACCAAATTTTACTATATCAAAAAGATACAAGTATTCTTTTACTAAGTCACTTCTAACTTTACAACAAGTAGTATTTCCTAATCTCTTCAAATTACCACAAGTATTCTTTAACAAGTCACTTTTAACTTAACCTCATAGATTCTAAGATTGATATGAACTCAAATGACTTTCAACATCTGTATTAGACAAATGTAAACAATGCTAATGAGTCTAACTCTTAAATATATTATGCATTAGAGAGCTTTTACATAAATGATAATAGCAAAGAAGACTTTCAAAAACAAGGAATCATAAAAAGATGTTTTCTTAAGGCATGTAATTTTGATTTACGTTAAAAGTTCTCATCTATTTATAGGCAACACTCTTCAATTATCTGTTGTCTCACAATGGTCTTCCAATCTTCACTATTGGTGAAAGATCTAAACCAGTATTAAATATTGTATTAATTATTTTTCACCAACTAGTCACCTAATTTGCTGATAAAATAACTTGTTTATCTTCTTTTGTAGCCTTTTATCATATATCAAAAGTTAGATCTTGATTTTTTTTTATTCTAAACACACTAATTACATAAGAGCATGACTTTTGAGAAACCGAATTCTTGTTGAATATGTTTTGATCGTCTTCTTAATTCTTTGAAACATTTTCTACAAAACAAAGATATTTGTTTTTTTTATGTAAAAATTGTAGATGAAAATAAACATTTCTAAGTTTATATTAGATAGATCATATAGATAGATAATAAAGCTATCTATATACAAAAAATAGAAAAATGATATATCAAACAAATAATCAAATAGACTATCTATTTGTTATAGATGGTAAAAATTACTTATTGTTTGCAACATAGAAACATAATTTTTAAGGACTTGATTCGTCTTTGCCTTAATAATCTCCCATTTCTTTTATGATGCCAAACAATACTTAATTTTATCTAAATATAAAACAAGAGATAAATAAAATTATTTTTAATGAAAAACAATACTTTCCTTGTAAGTATTGCTTAGCTTCCCCTTAGGTCATGCTTGTCTTTTTCTCCTAATCATCTCGGTCTTCACTTTTATCTTCTTGGTGTTCTTCTTCCTTTTCTTCTTCTTCTTCTATCATTCCCCCTTGATTGGCATTGGACTAAACAGGGTGTATCAATATGAGTCTAATAAAGTATTGAGACCCATGTCCTTTAAATTTGCGTTATAAATTGCAAACTTCATCTTCAATTGCATGTCTTGTCCCCAGTTTAGCTTTGAGAGTTTCCCTAATGCATAAAAGCTCATCAAGAACTCATGTCATTTCTTCTCTAGTTGGCTGGTATTCAAAAGAATCCATAATATCATCAAGATCTTCAACGATGGCAAACTCATGATTTTTAGAGAAGATTTTTGAGTAGACTAACTTGATAGTGAAGGAGAATGTCAATGGAGATAAATCCACAAATCTCCATTATGGAAGAAGGATTGTGTTATATTGAGATGCATCTACACAAGAGAAATTTTCTTGCTCCAAAGAGAACCACCCAGTGCTTGGGTGTACTCAATCTAGGGGTGACTTTTTGTTTGCATCTATGCCTAAAATAGATGTATGTAGTTTCACATGTTGATGATTAGAGACAACTTCTTTTGAGACAAATGGTGTAGCTCATATATGAAAAGAGCACTCTATCTAACTCAGATCATACACTTAGGACTATCATTGTTTATAACAATCTTCGTACCCTTGTAGATATCTTAAAAGACTTGATCAATAGTAGTATCCAAAACAATCTTGAACTTGGTAATTTTTTTGGCCACACAAGCAACTAACTACCAAACATGACTAGATGACCCAAATTCAGTATTTCAATTTTCTTCATGGATTTTACATGTATACATACTTCCCGTTTGTATGAAGTCATTATGACTTCAAGATCATGATTGAAATTGAGTTTCCAACTATCAAACTTAGGAATCTCTTCAAGGTTTAACTCAAGATCTTCAACATAGAAAGGTCTCCTTGGATTAGGTATCACTCAAGGCATTAGAATTCGATTGGAAGCAATGAGACCTAGAAGTTGTTGAAGGTTGCATGATTTCATATAAGGCATTTCTTTAAAGAAATGACCTTTTCTTTTTCAAACTTTAGCATGAAAAAGAGATTTTTTTCTAAAGGAGGAATTGTGAAGAAAGATAATCTCATTTAGATTTAGATCATATCTTAATGTAGGAGTCATAACTTGATCCTCAATAGAAGGAGTAGATGGAAGATTAATATCGAGAGCCTTCTATTTGTATAGTTTCTCAAAGTCAACAACATCTAGATGCATGGCTTCATATTCAAGTTTTAGGATATCTCAATTTCTACATTGTTGTTTCCCCATGTATTTGCATTCATAGTGGTATCTGATGTTGACGTCTCTCGATAGAGGAATGATAGGGGCAAGAATCTTGTTGCACCAAGAATCTTGTTGCACCACTCTAGTGGAATTTCGATGATCCATTCAAGAAAGTGTGATACTCTTCTTTCAAGTGGATTGAATAAAGTGGCAAAGGCTCAAGATATAGGAATTAAAACATTACTAGTATTTGGATTCTCTCTAAATCTAACTTTTAGATGATGTCTTATTTATGTTTGTAGATCTACAAGTGAAACTTGTGGGAAGGAAAATGGTATGCGAACAAATGGATCACCCTCTTCGTCATCATCTATTGATGCAATAACAAAGGCAACTAGAGTAGACTGAAGTAGAGCCTCATTGATATGCTTCACTTTTTCAGGTGCAACATTTTTTTTAAGAGGAATAAGCTACAATTCTTTGTGTATTTCCTTAAGTTTTATTGGCATAATGGAAGTAAAGATTTTAATAACAAACTGAAGTCTTTTTCTAAGATGGTCAATAGGTGTAGTTTCTTTAGAAGAAAAAGTTATAATAGACTAAAAAATAACCTATTCAAGGATCTCTTCTTCTTGGACTAGGGGGGTTGCATCTTGCTCCTTCTTTTTTTTAGCTTCCAACTTGGAAAGTATAGTTGTACATTTTAGTTGTTGTTCTTGTTGTTGGTGGAAGCGAGGTCTAGGAACAGAGGATCAAGTTAGATATTTAGAGGGTTGGTCATGTGTATGGGTAGGTGTAGAAGTAGGTTTCTTAATCTTGATTTGGATATACTTTTTGTGTTGCAGTTGTTGTGTAGGTTTCTTTCTTTTGAGAGAGGGTGAAGGTGGTGGTTTGTAAGGAGAAGCAAATGGTGTAGGTTAGGAAGAGGATTTTTTCTGAGGCTTACCAAATGATGCCTTGATCTTCTATTGCTAGGCTAAAATGTAATCTGGATTGATAGCCAGATCTTCAAAAGACCTAATAACGAATGCTTGTCCAACAAAATTATCCACAGGTTTTTGTTTAACCTTGTTAGCACTAAGCGTAATCCACTTGGAGAAGGTACTAGCAATTCCCATTTTCACCACAATGGTTCTAATGATAGGAATTAATCTTCCATTTGGAATAAGAGTCTTCACGTTGATTTATGCTTCCTTTATAATCTGAGTGAAGAAAGTGCAATAAGAAATAAGTGTTTTCTTCTTTCTTTCCTCCTTGTCCCAAAATGGAAAGGATTGCATTCAATGATGCAATATCATCTTAGGTAGATTCAACTCTACCCCACCATCATATGGTAGATGCTAAACTTATCCCTATCTAAAACATGATCCTTTGAACCCATCCTAGGTAAGAAGTTGCATATCAAACTATGCAACAACTTGCTAGAAATACTTATGTTCGTAGAATGAAGAAATACTATATTTCTTTCATACAATAGAAGGTCTATTGTATCTTTAATAATCTTGATTTCCCATTCTGTATTAAAGGTCTTTCCTTTAAGAGGACACTTAGAGGCCTTTGAGATGGTGTCTAATGAGGTTACAATAGATTTTCCATCCATAGCACCAACAATCGTGTCATTTATCTCCTTTGTAGAGGCCCAAAATTAGGCATAAAGGCCATGGTACCATATATAGTCCAATTCAGTGAAGGGCTTCCATCCAACAAAGGTGATTTGTTCAACAACATTCAACCCTTTGTCATTCAACTTCTTCAAATTCATATGCTTCCTTGGGATGAAGCGATAGTAGTAAAATTCTTCTAAGGTTGAAAGCTTGGAGTCAGAAGATTTATTGGATGCCATTTGATTTCTAAAGAGAAAAACTTAGTGTCAAAGAATGAAAGAGAAAAAAAATATTTTGAAAGAATTTGAGAAAATAGAGAAAGAGAGAGAGATTGATTGTGAAAGAGGCATTTTTTGAAAAACAAAGGTTCATATTTATAGATAAGGGAAAGCTAAAGAACATGTCTGTAAAAAAGAAGAAAAAAAGGGGGAAGGAAACTATTTAAAAGGACATTTAATGCTCTCCCTTTTGAAACTTGAAAATTAATGATTATAAAAAAATAGTGAAAGATTTGGATAAAACTCAAAGAGATTTTTGACCATTCTAATTAAAACAAGATAAAAACATGCATAATCAGCACACATGAGTTTGAAAAAATTAGTTAAAAATATATGCAATATTAAACACAAAATTATCAACTCAGTCTGATATATACCAGATGCAAAAGAACACAAATGTAAGGAAAGCATGCTAAGTTTTAGTTTATTAACTTATGCATGTGCAAATAATTACGAATAAAAATGAATCGTTCGTCAAGCAAAACCTTAGTAAATATATCAGCCCACTGGTAACATGTATCTATAAACTTTATATCAAAAATATCTTTTTGAACAAAATCACAAATGAAATGATATCTTACTTCTATGTGTTTTGCATTAGAATGTCGTGTGGAAGTTTTAGAGAGATTGATTGCACTAGTATTGTCATAATATACAAGTATATTATTCTCAAAACTATAGTAATTTTCTAGCCAATACTTTCCCACAACAGCTGAGAACAACTAGTTGCTAAAATATACTCTACTTCAGTAGTTAGCAATCAAATTTTGATTCTTGCTATCCTGTGAGCTGATGCAAGGTCTAAGGTATTGGCATCCTTCACTTGTACTTTTTCTTTAAACTATATCTTTAGCACATTCTGTTTCACAATATCCTATTAACTGAAATGTGGTATTTTCTTATAAAATAAACTTAAGTTAGAAGTTCTAACTAGATATCAAAAGATTCTTTTAACAACTTTTAAATGGGACTCTTTAGAATCAAACTGAAACCTAGCACATTGATAGATGTTGAACATAATATTTGGTATAATAGAAATAAGATGGAGTAAGGAGTCAATCATACCTCTGTAGATCATTTGATCTACTTGTTTACTTGATGCATGTTTTGGTAAAGAACATGAGAAGTGCATAAAAGTCTCCATGGGCTTAGACTTATCCATTTTGTATTTCTTGAGAAATTCTTTTGTATACTTTTGTTGATGGATGTATATACCTTCTTCTTCTAGTTTAACTTGTACACCAAGGTCAAACTTAAGTCTCCTATCAAGTTCATCTTGAAGTCACTCTTCATGAGATCAAAAAAATTCTTTGCACAAAGATTCATTAGTAGCTCCAAAAATAATATTATTCTCATAGATTTGAACTACAATGAAATTCTTGCTTACTTCTCTTTTAAAAAGAGTAATATCAACTTTGATCCTCATTTTACCAAAAGGTAAACTTAGCAAGAGTCTTTTTAAGATTTTCATTTTCAACTTTAATACTAATGCAACTATCACATTCAGCCTTTTAAGATAAGGATGACAATGCATGATTTGCAATTTTATGAATGGATTCTAGATTATCATGCTTTACCTTAAGTTTATCAAAAAATTTCTTAAGATTGTCAATTTGTGACTTCTAAGCTTTAATTTTACTTTTAAGCTTATCATTACAAATAACTACCTTATGTTCCTCTTCATGAATTTCCACAAATACTAGAAACAATTCATCATAAGATAGGATTTGAGTTTCATGATCACTTACATTGGTTTCTTCATCTAGTGTAGTCATTAGGCAAATGTTAGCCTTCTCTTCCTCACTTGACTCACTTGAAGAGCTTGCTTCACTATCATCCTAAGAAATGTAGGCTCTCTTCTTCTTAATTGACTTCTTATGCTTTTTATCTCCCTTTTGTAGTTTCTCTAAGTAGATTGGGTAATATGCCTTGATGTGACCTTGTTACTACATTTAAAGCAAGTATATATGGTTGGAGTAGAGTCAATTTTTTGTTTTGCATCTTTTTTTTGACACGTTCCCTTGTCTCTTACTTTATTACTTATGAACTTTGTAAACTTTTTGACAAGTAGATTAAGGTTTTCATTTTCAAAATTTTCACATTGCTCTTCTTCACTATGTTCATATGATGTGGAGGTTGTTTTGAAAGTTAATTCATTTCTTTTCTTGTCATTTTCTTCTTCCTTTAGTCTACCAAACTCTAACTCATGTTCTCTTAGCTTTCCAAAAATTGTAGTCATGTTCATAGTAGTTAAATCCTTTGACTTGAAGAGGGTTGTCACTTTCAATTGCCATGTTCTATTTAGACTTTTGAAAATTTTGATGTTAAGCTTTCCCTATCGAATTCTTTGCCAAAAGCCATCATTTGATTTACAATGTGTGTAAATCTTTTTTGCACATCTTAAATACTCTCTCTTCACAACATTCTAAACATTTCATACTCTTGCATGGTAATATTCTTTCTTGACCTCTTTACTTCTATGGTTACTTCATGAATGACTTCCAAAATATTCCAAATTTCTTTTACACTTGCACAATTTGAGATACGAAAGAACTCATCCAGGATCAAAGTAGATGAAAGTATATTTTTAGCTCTAACATCATATTAAGCATCTTTATTTTTAGCATCTGTCCTATTAGCAAAATCTTTTTCAACATTTTTACCATCAACTACATGAGTGGCAATAAAGAGATCATTAACAACAATCTCATACACCTCTAACAATAAATTCAAGAAATATTTTCATACAAATTTTCCAAAAAGCATAATTTTCACCAACAAAAAGAGGGGGTCGATTTATGGAAGCGCATTCAACAAATGTTTGGTGACGCCTAGCCATTTTAAGGATCAAAAACAATTTGAAAGGCTATCAAAACAAGCTTTGATCACCAAGTGTTAGATAAAATGGCTTATTTCACAGAGAATTGAAAAGGGGGAGGTGAATTGGATTCTTTTTCAAATGTATTTGAAAATCACTTTTCTTTCTAAAAATCTTTTTGCAAGTGAAAATGTTTCTTTGAATCCTTAGTATAATAGTATATGGATAGTTTTGTTTCTTGTCTCTTATTATTAAATCAAATTTTAACATATGAGCATAGAACAAACTAGTGATATGAATAAAGAAAATAAAAGAATAATAGACAAAAGAGAAACACAAGATTTATATTTATTTGATTTTAACCTGGAATCAACTTCCAATGTTATTCAAGACAACCTAAACTTAGACCTAATTCACTATTGAATGTGTATAAACACAAACTCGCGTGCACATGCATGCCATATGCATCATGCCTCTTGAAAGACTATCATGAACTAATGTAATGTAGAAAACCTATCTACATGTAGTACAATTGAAAAACCTACCTAAGAATGAAAATCAAAAGAAAGTTTAACAAAAGAATTCACCTAAAGTAAAGATATGAACAAATAAAGTTTTTTCAATGATACTTTCATATTCCCTTCATATAACTTGATCAAAACTCATTGATTTCATGATGATAAAAGAAAATTTGATTCATGTGATTTCTCATATCATGATACACACTTTTTAGAATTCTCTCTAATGAAAATACTAATTGGTATGAGAGAAAAATGAATATTTTCAAGAGACTTTCAAATTGTGTTTATATAGCTTTTTGAACTGAGATAATTGATTATTATTAAAGATAATCAATTATTTTTTCCTATTATTATCTAGAAACATTGATGAACCAAATAATCAATTATACTTCGAGATAATTAATTAATTGTGCAAGACTTAATTCAATTTCAAGTACAAATAATTAATTATTTCAAGTGGACAATTGATTATTTATGAAACAAATTTCAAGTACTTCGAGAATTTTGTTTATGATAAAATCGACAATTCTTTACTATTAGTAAAAAAGTTACGCAACAAATTTTATACTGATTCACTTTTGTCACTAAGGCTAAGTCTAATTCTTGGAAAACCACCAAGTTTCACTATATCAGAAAAATACAAGTCTTCATTTATGAAGGCACTTTTGGCTCTACAACAAATATTCTTTCACAAGTCACTTCTGACTTAACGTCACAAGTTATAAGATTGATGTGGACTTAGGTGACTCTCAACATTTGTATAAAAAAAATAATGTTAGTGAGTCTAACTTTTAGATATGCTAAGTGGTTAAGAACTTTTATAGAAATGATAATTACATATAAGACTTTCGAAAACAGGGAATCACAAGAGATGCTTTCTTAAGGCAAATAACTCTGAATCACATTCAAAGTCCTATTCTATTTATAGGCGACATTCTTCAACTATGTATTGTCTCACAATAGTCTTTCAATCTTTATTTATTGGTAGGAGGTCTAAATCAACATTAAATGTTATATTAATTATTTTTCACCTACTAGTCACCTAATTTATTGATAACACAACCCATTTTTCTTCTTTTATAGTCTCCTATTAAATATTAGAAGTCAGATCTAGATTTTCTATTCTAAACACATTGACTATAGAAGAGCACGACTTTTGAGAGACATAATCCTTCTTGAATATATTTTGATCATCTTTATTTTGTTTTTTTTTTTTTTGAAATATTCTCCACAAAACAAAGATATTTGTTTTTTATGTAACAATTATAGATGGAAATAAATGTTTTTAAGTTTAGCTTAAATGGATCAAATAGACAAATGATAAATCTATCTATATAGAAATGATAGATAGACGATATATCAAATAGATAATCAAAGAAACTATTCGTATATTACAAATAGTAAAACTTAGTTATTAGTTACAACATCAAAACATGAATTTTAGGGACCTAATTCGTTTTTACTTTAACAATGGTGTTTAAGCTTCTAATTATAAAAGATAAGTTTAAAGGAATAAGTAGAAAATATGAGTGAATAGTTATGAGAAATTAATGTTTGGTAAGTCATAAAATTGTAAGTTCTTATAAAACTTATGAAGCTAGTAAGGAGCAAACATTTATTACAAATATGAAAGTAAGTGATTAATAAAATGACAATTTTAATTAGTTAAATCTTAGGTTGTCATAAACTTTAATTAAAAGTTTAATTAAACATGGTGGTGATATGAAAGCAAATTATGAACAACTTGAGGAATTAAACAATGAATGATTGAATGTTCAAATGATGTTATGGAGTGTTACATAGACATGACCTCTTTTGTAGAAATGTTATGTCGTTGGTTGATTTTTATAAATCTTGTCCAACAAGATGATTGTGTAGTTCGTCTCTTGGAATGGGACGAAAAGTTTTGACTTGTATATCCTATGTGATGATGGACGAGAAATGCTTTGGCACAAGGATTGGTGTACAACGCGCCTTAATTTTGTTGCAAAGAAATTAAAAGGTTGTAGAGCCTAGGGTCTTCAAGTATGGTTTGTGATGATGATGTGGTCATAGTGCTTAAGGTCTTTGAGCCTGATTTGTAATGATAAGGCCTTAAAGCCTAGAATCTTTGAGTCTAGTTAATGATGATGAGGCTGTAGAGCCTATATGATATGATGACTCAAAATATTTATGTTGTTTGTTGTGACAAACAAATGTGCCCTATGGAGTTTATCATATTGGTACCAATTTAAATGAGGCTTAGTTATCATGGTGGAGTTTTGAGATAGTTTTTGATTCCTATATGGAGTGGCAAGTGTAACATTGTTGAAGAAATGGAAATAAATATGTTGACTACATTATAGTACTTGAAGAATGTTCGTAGATTCACAAAATCCTAATGGGTAGTGTAAGGTACCAAGTTGTGATACCTAATAAGGGCTAAGGAAAACATTGTCATGGTTAGTCAAGAACATCATAGCCCAAGTACTATGAAGGGTATGTCCTCCCGATCATTGTCCATAAAATGTAATGTATGTTCATGTTATATCTATGTGACATAGATGGTCAAGAGGCATTGAGGGCCCAAAGATGATAATAATGGAGAAAATAAATTCACTAGTGAGGAGTGACTTGCAAAAATTACTATACAGTGTTAGTGTAACAACTTAATTTCTTACTAGTATTATAAATTATATATTTATAAATTATTACTAATTGGATATGGATGTTGGAAGCTAACATTGTCTTCATTTAACATAAAGGTCAAGATACAGTACTACATACCAACAAGTTCCATTAATGATACATATTAAAATTTGAAATTTAACTATTCTTCATTCTTTAACTTCACTTAGAGCATTCTAATGGATCTTCCTCCTTTGATGATCATTCCCTCTTGGGTGATCTAGTGACGTTGACATGCATGGTTGAAGATGGTTGGTTGGGGTTTATCTACTGCCTACGTCAAGGATGGGATGGAATTCTAAGTGGGGAATTAGAGAATTAGGGTGGTGCGGTTTGGGTTAAAATTATAGAAAGATCAATCTGACCAGGTGAAGTAGTTGAGTAAGCGTTAGTAGGAAAGAAGGTGAATCGAACAAAACCAATATAAGTGTCTAACCGGTATAGTGGGTCTCGGGACCATCTTCCATAGAGTGGCATTACGGATAAGTGGAATAAAGGACAAAATTTGTCAGACATCTTCTCTTGAAAAATTTGGGATATGTACGAGTGAGTCACCTATTCTCCATCATACATACACAATGACATACTTGAAAAATTGACATTTAGTCTCATCTCATTGTTACATGTCCCATTGATTTATCACTAGCGTATTAGGACCCTTCGCTACCTCTTTCTACTAACTCTAGAGGGCTTATGCGAAACGTATCATTCATTTTGGTACAAAGATTCATATACTCTCCACCGAAATTGGTAATGCTATGTTACGTCGAGGTTGCCAAGCCAGCTTAGTGTAACCCTTTTTTTCTAGAGCAGCCCACAAACTTGGTGTCTCTACATCCTCAAGAACTTCCATAGCCTGCATACATTCCTCAAGTACCTACTATAATCAACTCATTACATTTCTCCAATATTATATCTCACACGAATTACTATTATCGGATACTTTCGTGTTTTCTTTCTATCAAGTCTCCAGGTACAAGATCCAACTCACATCTTCTGATGTGAAATCTCGTCTCATATCAAACATTTCATTCATAACAATATCAATTGGCCAATTTATCAATCATTTTGGCTCTTTCTAGCCAAAGATCATTTTGCGAGAGGGATCATTACGTCATAGAGACTTATCAAACTTATCACAATTCTTTGTCTACTATCCTAAAGTTTATCATTTGATTTTTACCCTTTTTAGGATAGATGTAAGTCATTTCTCAGTCGAATAGATCATGATAAAGAATGAATTTAGAAATAATATTAATTGTCATATCTCACTCATCATCAAGAGGGATTATAAGAATAACCCTTATAGTTACAAAGTTTAACTAAAATTAACAAGTTTTTATCAATTTATATTAGAAAGGGTATTTTAGAAATTTCACTTATCTTTTATGACTATATTTGTAAATTTTATTTTTATGACATAAACAATTAATAATTGATACTTTTTCAAGATATAATGAAATATTATATTCCTCAGTTAAGGGCAGTTTAGACATTTTTCAATGAAAAAGGATATTTTGATATTTTTTCCACTAAAAAGGATATTTTGGTCATTTTATCTTTAAAAAATTTTATTTCTAATTTAATACTCATATTAAGACTATTTTCTAAGAGTATACAACCTATTGAATTAAGAAAATTGTTTAGAATTTCAAAATTTCTAGAAAATAAACTAGGGGTATTTTGATCATTTTCATTAAAAAATTATTTTAATAAATTTCTATCACCTTTCTCATTTTGTAAATGCTATAAGTTTACTTAGTTTTAGTGTAAAGTTCCCATGTTATCTTTTTCCTAAATTAAAATAACAAAAACAACAAAATTTTAAATTTTTAACCTAAGGGCATTTTGGTAATTTTGCCCCTAAGGGCATTTTGGTAATTTTTCCCCTAAGGGCAAAATGGTCATTTGCCTATATTCATCTTCTTCCTCAGAAAAAAACACTAGTTTGGCTCGAAACTAGTTTTAAATTTGAATTATTTACAATAAAAATTCAACATTATTTTTTGTTTTTCTGAAAATTTAAACTATTTAAAATCATGAAACAAGAACAGGACCCAAGGCTTCATTCAAAATCAATTTTTGACTTTCCTCATTAATTCTAGGAAGTTTCTTAACCAGAATGATTCGAACACTATTAATGAAGTATACTCTACCAAAAATTGGATAAAAAATGGCATAAACAACAAGAATGGTGTTCTTCGAATTTCAGAATTCAAAATTTACAGGTTCAAATGGTTTATAGAGAATTCATTGAGTTTAAAACGTTAAACTTTCAGAAATCTAAATTCAAACATCCTAGAACAGTTCTGGCAATCAAAATTGAAGATAAAGTTACTCATCCTACCTCAATTTTAATTTTTCCAACGAGAATTTGCAGTTTTCAACAATACTCTGATGATCTTCCAAAATTATGATTCCTTCGTTGTTTCTTCTATTTTCTTTGACAAAATTGAAGCTCAGGTGTTTTTTGAAATTTTTTGAATTGAAATAAATTAAGAAAGGTGAGAATTTATAGAGAATTGAGAAAAAGAAAACCTTCGAATGGATGCTTGTTCGTCGACTTAAAGGAAGCTTTTTATAGCCTCTCCATCGCCCAAACTTATCTTATTTTATTTGTAGGAGGTAGGCTTAGGTGTGTTGAGTAAGAAAAGCTCGAATGGTAGGCTGGATGGCTATCTGAGTAGAGGAAAGCTTAAGGTTGAAGACGAGGATGCCATGGTGATTTAAGGAAAACGAAGGAAAGGATATATGTATTTTATTTTGCTAAGTTGTTAGTGATGAGCCTAGTGGTCTAATTGACAATTACTCTCTTCTTTCTTCTCCAACACCTTAAGGGATACAGGTTCAAATCCTAACTTCTCCCTTTTCTTACTTCTACTTTTATTTTTCCTATTGCTCAATACTTATAGCTTAAGTATTAATTAAAGCCTTATTTTACTACCTTATTTTACTACCTAGGGTGGCTAGCTCAGTTAACAAAACATGCTCCTCTCGACTGTTGGTCCTAGGTTCGAGCCTCCCTAAGTTTTTTTCTATTTTCCTTACTTTTTCTATTCTTTTTCCTTTTTCTTTTATTTTCTTTTATTTTTAAAATTATTATTTTTACTTCTATTATATTTTTAAAATTCCATAAATCATTTTGTTTTTCTCCACCTGTTTTCATATTTTATTTCCCAAAAACAAATTTATATATTTATAATTCTACTTATTTAATTTATTTTACTTATGTATTTATCTTTTAAAATTTAAATTTTTATCTTAAAAATCCATATCACTATTTTATTTTGATACTTTTAATTTCTACTCCTTCTTTTATGCTTCCTATTTATTTAGAAATTTCTAACTCTATTTCTTTTAATTTTCTATCTTAAAAATTAGTTTATTTATATAGTTAATTTAGTCTAATCTATTTAAACTATTTATAAATCTTTAATCTAGACTATTTTTAGTTTCTATATCTATATTTTATAATTTTCATTCAAAATTTATTTTTTATTATTATAATTTTTAACTAATTATAGATTCTTTTGTTATTTAAAATTTTAAATAACATTTCTTCCCATAATTCTAGATTTCAGAATAATTAATATCTTTTCATAATAAATCATAAATTCAATATAGAATTATTTAAATTTTAAACAGAATGTTACAGTTAATGCATTTCGTGTGTGAGAGAGCTTTTGTATGCATTATTTATTCTTGTGTGTATGACTCTAAAATATATAGAAGACCTATTCCATACATTTTATTTTATTTTTCATAGTGGAGGATTACGAATGTACTTATGCAAAAGGACAAGGATGGAGCAGAAAAAGCTATGACTAGAGTCTTTGATGTTGATGATAATAACATTGAAGAAAGGGATTCTCCAAAAATGCTTCATGTACAACTTTGTTTTGGGGTTGGATATATTTACAAATTTATTAAAATTGAGTCACTATTAGTGTTTTAGTCTTTCTTGTAAACATATGGTTAAACTAGGATTTCATATTTCGTTGTATTCATTTCTTTACGTTAGTTAGAAGGTTATGAAGGTATATTTTGATGTATAATTACTAAATTCCAATTTCGAATATTTGTTATGAGAATGTCATTTTGTGTGTTGAAAATATTTGGTCAACAAGCATTATTTTGAACAAGTTTTAGTAAAAAGAGTTTACTTTGGTGTTTCAAGTGTCACAGTTCAATAAAAACAAATTTTTTTCCATATTTTAAAGAAGTCATTTTTAATAACTTATGATTTCTTTCCACAAATAAATAAAATAATAAGAAAACTTCTTTTAGTAATAATGGGTGTTATAATATTTATAAAAATACATAAATATATAGATTTTTTTATCCTATATAGTATATCACAATCTTTTTAATTTAACTAAGTTTTTTTTTAAAATAAAAAAAACATATATTTAAAAATATTAAATATATATTGATAAATATATACTAATATGTATAATTTATATGAAAGAAATTTTGAATTTAATGGTAGATTTTAAAATAAAATTATACAATTAAAAATTATTAAATAATGTAATAGTTTATCTATATTACAATGATATAGTTTAATCTCTCCTCAAATAAATATATTAATTTCTCAAATTTATATCATTAGTTGTTACTTAAAATAAATTATGAGAAATTATATCAAAATTTCCAATGCACTTAAAAATATCTATTCTAAATTATTTTTTATAAATATTGAACAACTTAAAGAGTTATAATTCTAATTTTTGTACAAAAATGAGAGATATGAAAATCATATTAAACATACAGTTTACAATATATAGTTTAGCAAATTAATTCAATAAATCATAATAATTAATATGCCTAATTCCTCTAATCATAATCTAATTAAAAAATACACACAATATTTAAAATTTTTAACTAAAATTAATTTATATATATATATTTCTACTAATGCATCAATGAAGTGGTAAACAACTTTTAATGGAA
>JAMLFT010002216.1:0-26607 GCA_026544285.1 Pachyrhizus erosus | reverse complement strand
ATTATGTATTTGTAAATACTTATAAATATATAATTTTTTATTAATATATGGTGTTAAATATTATTTATTCATTTTATTAATTAAAAAATTACATATCAAAATTAATAATTAATGGACATTCAATTATTTTTAAAAATAATTATACCCTTAAATTATTTTTGTCACATAAATAAATATTATGTTAAATTATTTTTCTATTTGATTTATTATTTATTATATAATAGTCTCATAATTGTTGGACTGATTGTAAATAATAAATTAATAAAGAAGTAAATAAAAAAGAGAAGATGAAAAAAAAATTTAGACTCAAATATAATAGAATATTGACACGTAACAAATAGAGATTATAAAAAAAATTAGTTTATATATAACATAGATTCTATAAAAATAATCTTTATTTTTTTACTTTTTAAATAAATAGTAAAAGTTTACTATTTCTAACTTATGTTCCTTCTGATTTTTTTACACTACTGGAAAATGAAAAGAAAGAAAGGAAGACTTAAGAAAAATAGAAAAATTACCTTCCTTCTTTTATTTGATCACTTAATATTTCATGAAAGAAAATTTAAAATAAAGTGAGACACACGTATTTAGTATTCCTTCCAAAGCAGAAATAAAAAGAGAGAATAACGTTGTCAAATATATCAAATAATAAAAATGACCTTTTACTAATATATTGATTATTTGAATAAAACTAAATTCAAATCCTTTAAATACGTTTCAAATTCCAATCTTATAAATATGAAAGAAACAAGTTTAAAAAAACAAACTTCATTCACTCAAACTCTCTAATAAAAATTAAGTATTAACAAAATAGACAAATAAATTTACACTAACAACACAATGACCTTATTTTTATATTTTAAACTAAAAATATTGATATCATTTTACATTAGTACTTAAGTCTTAACCTACACTACTTACTTTTTTTTTTTTTTTATAAAATAATTTACAAAAATATCTAAATTTTCATTATTTTTTTTAAAATTTCCTCTTTATTAGCTTTCCATTTCTTCTCTGAACCTAACATACCAGAATACTTAAATTGTGCAAATAGAAAGAGGAAATGATGTATCAAGTTGATTTTTTAAATATTAGAGAGACACGTTCGCACGTGCAATGGGCAGGCTGACCGCGATGCACGGGCAGCTGTTGTGGGTCCGCAAGACAAGGACAGGTGAATAGAAGGCCAGCAAGACCATGAGTCAGGTGGGTCCCACTTTGATGGTCATTGTCGCCTTCTCATTCATTGTGGGTCCCTTGCCCCGTCAGCTCCTTGTTTGCTTTTTCAACTTTTGTCCTCCTCTCCCTATCTCTATTTAATTTTTTTTTATAATTTCTCAATATTATTATTATCATTTAAAATAAATGAAAAAGAAAACATCATTATTTGTAATAATACAGTAGTAAATATTTAAATGATTTTAAAAAAAGGCTTTTTTGTTTAATTTGAAAAACTATTTGTTTTATTTTTTTAAAATAGTTAATTCTTTTTGAAGGTTTAAATAATAAAAAACATTTGCAGCGAGTTGAACATTATATAGAAGGCATACAATAAGAAATTGGATACGTAACCAGAACTAACATCAATACCTTATTTGAACAAATAATTCGCGTTATATATGATACTTTTTTTAGGGCATCATTTATTTTAATTATTAGGGTATCAATACTCTTGGCAAATAATGATTACCCAAATACATGACCCACTGATTTGATTATTTAGACAATAATTTGTTGTATTTTATATCTTAATAGGAAAAAATAATTGACTAATAATATTTTTTCTATAAAGAGTTTTTATTTTCACTAAAAAGAAAGACGACGGATGAACTTTCATTTTTTGTGTGAAAAAATATTCATTTATTTAGGATTTAGTAAGGTTTAAAATTAAAGTTATAAAAAAAAGGAAATCGTAAATTGGTTAACTTAATATTTACATTTAACATATATTATCATTTTGGTATGTAAAAACTTTACTAGTATTTAAACAAAATCTTGTTTACTATGTAAGTAGTGTCGTTTATTTTAATCACAATACAAATTTTTTAATCTCCAAGTTAAGCCTTTCCTTTTTCTGGAAAATTCATCAATCCCACTATCAAATTTCTATTACACAAGTATTTTATAATTGTTCTAGAATTGTGGGAAGTGACGGGCTGGGTAAAGAAACAGCCATAAGTGGTAGCTGGGGCCATGCACAGCACAGATATAATGAGTTTGTTTGATTTTGATGCGATGGGAGTGACACAATTACCTTTATGCCCTTTCACTTGCATGAAATTCTGAACCTTATGGGAAGCAAAAATGTATCCTATTATGAAAAGACTAGAAAATGTCGTGCCCATTTTCAAAAGTTCTACAGCTTTATTGAACTTCATTTCAAAGTTTATGCAACTCCCTCGAACACATAGGAATGTAATGTGAAACTATATGAATAGAAGACAGCTAACTAAGATATATTATGTTGAGAATATAAATTAAAAAAAAAAACTCTCTAACCATACGTTATTTCCTTTTGAATTAACCCTCTAATATAACCATGTGTCATATATAGAGTATAGATCTCACATGCAAGTTGTATCTTAGGAAGACATGCCAAGCAAAAGAAAGATTCTCATTTCATAGGGTTTTATTAGGGTTATGAGACATTTGCCATGACACACAAAATCTTAAACTTGATCAATCCTCGTTGTGCCTTTTAATTACTTGGCATTTCATCATTTCCTAAGTGCCACGTTCTGTTCATTCCAGCAAGCACAGTATCAAGAAATAGTTAAAAAAAAAAATTGAATATAAAAGTAAAAGGATTCCCTTGCCCTAGGAACAGTCCAAGTGAAGAGAACCTGGTTGAGACATGATTTGTTTATTTTCTTTTTTTGTGGTCCTTTTGCCATTAGTTGAGACATGATTCAATTACAGAGTTAAAAAGTAACCCATTTAGGAGTGTAGTACAAATTCTCAACAGAGAAAGGACCAAATATTAAAAAGGGTATTTAAAGTGGAAAGGTCTTTTTAGGAAAAAGTACATGTAGTGCAAGAACTGGTCCCAAGGGTTTCAAGTTTCAACTTCATGACGTCTAAAAACAACTATTGGTTTTTCATTTTTATTTTTATTTTTATTTGTTTAAATTAAATTAATTAATGTGTGGCCCATCTTTCAAATGGGGGCTGTTCTGGTACACCACCCCAATTGCACGCACTTGGACGGTCCCTACCAATCAAGTTCTCTATCTAACACATCACATGATTGATTTTATTGTAGTCATCAAAATTATGTTTTGGGCAACTAATCACTACTACTATTTATGTTTCTTTTTATGTCATTTTTTTTATTTATCATTTAAAAAGTTAATATGACATTGATTATTTTTTTAATTATATTTATATTAAAAATCGAAATACTAGTATATAAAATGTTAAAATAAATAAATTAGAAAAATAAAAATATTAGTATTAATTGGAAAATTAATTATTATCTAAATTTATGTCTTATAATTTATAAGACAAATAAATAAATAAATAAAGGGATTGATGATAAACTATTTCACTAATGTTATTTGTTTTTTAAGTGATTTATATTTTTAAGAAATTTATGATTACATGATTTATTTTAATAAAATATTTTTAACAAAAACATATTTATTAAAATAGTTAGGATATTTTTGTAAGTTACGTATTTAGGTGAAATATGAATGAGTAAAATTAATTATTTTTTAAATTAATTATATTAATTACTTATAATGATAAAAAAAACTTATTTAAATATAGTAATAGTAAAAAAGTGTTTTTTTAAATTAATTATTTAAAATAAAAAATATTGATGGTGTTAAAAAAAATCTATCGAAATAATAATTTTAGATTTATTTATAAACATAAATGACTATGTTGAGAATTATAAAATATAAAGGATCAACATAAAAAAATATAAAAATATAATAGATCAAAATGATATTTTTAACTAAAAAGTTATTTAAAATATTTAATATTTTCTTAATTTTTAAAATAGTAAATATTTTAAGGTAGATTGGAGTATCTAAAAAAACATTTGTAGCATGAGAAAAAAAATAATTATGACCTAGGGACTTTTATATTATTTTTTGAAATTTACCAGCATTATCTTTTACTGAATTTGAAAAATGAAAATAAAAATAAAAAGTTTCAAAAGTATTATTAATTTTAATAAATATTTTAAATTAATTTCTATTCAATACTTTTAATATACCTATTAGAAAAAACCTCCTTTAATTTATAAACTATATCTCTCTTTGATATTTTAAAAAGTTAAAATATGATTTTTACTTTTGTACGTAATATTCTTTTTTAATATAATGATCTTCAAAATGAATTTTGTTAAATATTATTATATGTAATTATTTTTATTTGATCTCTAACACATGTTGTTATTATAACATAAAAAAATTAGCTTCACATTATTGTATAATATAAAAATTAAATTAAAAATATTATCAAATATATAATTATAAATTTTTCTTATTTTTATATGCAACGTTTATTTTTTATTTCATCTCTATGCATTAACATGTTAATTATAACCATATAAACTATTTCATAATGGTAATAAACGATAAATCTAATTAAAAACATATACATATAAGTAGAATTAATAGAAAAGTAATTTTATTTTATACTAAAACACATATAAGTAGATAATATGATTCAAGTAAAAGTTGTTTTTTTTTTTAAACAAAAACTTTAAAATAGAAAACCTATTAATCTAAAAAAGATGTCAAGGTTTTAAAATTTATTGTGAGAGTAGAAAAATACAAAATAGGCATAAGAGGTTAAAATATGAACATAATATTAATATAATATTAAAACCTCATGATTGGTGAAGAGCAGGAGCATACTCTGGAAGGTACACTACCCTATATAATCTAATTCATGTGAACCTCACATTATATAATAGCCATTTTTCTTCGGTTCCATTCCCTGCATTTTCTAGCTCATTCTCTCAACTCACCTATGGCTACCTTTCCCTCCCCTCCTTCACCATTATCTTCTTCTTCTTCTTCTTCAATTCCTTCTCCAAGATCTAGCATGTTTTACTATGCTGGAAGTGAAGACCACTATGAGGAGCCTCACTTCCTCCAAGCTTGTTTTCTTTGCAGAAAACCACTTGGCCAAAACCGTGACATCTTCATGTACAGGTTAGCACAATTTTCGTTCAATTCAGATCACTCAATCACTTTCAACTCTTTATGTGCTACCTAGTGATACCCAGATGCTGATTCTTGTTTATTTGATCAACTTTATATGCAAACAAAAAAAAAAAAGTATTTTTACACTGAAGTTTCATGTGGGGCTTAAGGAGAAGAGTTGTTTTCTTTTTCTATGTTGTAGACCTTAAGTTTCTCAGATCTAGAATAAAATACATGGAATAATTCTTTGATTAGTTTGGAAACTTTGTTGATTTTTTTCTCTTATTGTCCGGATTAATTTGATTAATATTTCATAAAATACCTAATGAAAAAAAAATATTTTCTGGATTAATTGAAAAGTTGATCTAATTGTTTAGATTTCTAAGAAGTATTTTGGAATTTCTTTTTTGCAGAGGGAACACACCATTTTGTAGCAAAGAGTGCAGGCAGGAACAAATAGAGATTGATGAAGCAAAGGAGAAAAGTTGGAAGCTTTCTTCAAAAAGGGGTGTGAGACAATCAGAGACCAATCAAAATTCAACACCCAATAAGGCTGTAAGAACAGGCACAGTTGCAGTGGCCTAATCAAAGAATAATCCATGAAATCATGATAAGTGGGGAAAGGGTTCAATTTTTGAAGTAAAAAATATGGAATGGAAAATTCCAAAGGAAGAAGTGCAATCAAATAATCCATGAAGATTCTGATTACCCAGGATGAATCTTCGCTGCCTATGTAAAGAAAAATTTGGGTTTTCCATTGGGAGAAAAAACCCAACAAAGAATTTTGGCTCCTTTTGTTTCTGTTTTTGGTAATATTGATTTGACCTTTTTTCTTTTTACTCTTTTTCTATACCTGCTTTGAGTGTTCTATAAGAAAAGATCATGGATATTGAGGTGTCCTTTTGTTTTCCTGAAAATCGAGGCAATGGAAAGAAGTATCAAAATACACTTCATCGAAGATGAGTAAAACTTTGTTACATTATGGTTCCATGGCAACTTTTGTTTTCCTTTCAATGAAAATTTTCGTTAGTCACTAAAATATTATTCTCATAGCAACCCAAATCTCAATTGGTCCAACGAGCAGTTGTCCAAATAGAAAGAGTTTGGATCCTTAATCAAGTGAAACTTTAGACTAGATCTGGGAATTTTTGCATATGAAAAAATATTATTCGGAAGTGTGTCAATTTGGGCATCTTTATTTTCACCTCTAAATATTCTTATAAATCAAAATATATCTCTCAATCTAGAAATTATTGCATTGATACCAACCTAAAGCTTTATATTTACAAATTGAATTATATGCTCGAATCAGGGTTCAAAATAAATCATGTCGAAGTTGTTTAACTTGATTTGACAAAAGTTGATTTAGCTCAAACTTTGATTTTTTTATTTTTTTTTTAATTCAAACTTTATTTGATATAGGCTTGCAACAATTTGGTTCAAGTCATTAACTTGAATGAAATGACTGAAAAGTCAAAATATGGTTAAAATTTTAATAAGACCAAAATTGTAGAGCTTCATATAGAAGTTTTATTTGACCGTCACTTCAATATAATTACCACACACAATTTATTGTTTTATTAATATTATAAAGTATTTTGACTTACTTTTATACTTTTTTTAAAATTATAATTATGTTACGTTTATTTATTTATTTAATTTATTTCATACAAAAAATATGAAATATAAGTAAAAAATTAATTAAACGAATTTAATAGTATAAAATATATTATGTCAATTTACTAATAAATTAATTTTTTTTCTCTATAAACTCAAAATAGGTATTATGCCAAAGCAAAAACAAATGTAAGGAGAAGGGAAAAACGAACGCCAAATCTTTTTTATGTAAAAAAGCTTCTTATGAAGTCTAGTTTATTAAAACATCTTTATTATAAAATTAATATTACAAATTTGTTTTTCTTTTTAATAGGATCACTAAGAAAACTTATCCTCTTAGATTATATATTAGTCTATTAGAAGATCCTCACTATGAAAATGAGATTACAAAAGTTGTTTTTCTTTTTTAAAAGAATCACTAAGGAATCTTTTCCTCTTAGATGATATACATAAACTCTTAGTTTTCTCTTAACTCTCACTAATAATGGTAAAAATATCACTCTCTATCTAATGAGAATTTTTTAGATGACATTCTTCAACTTTTCAAAAGTCCTCCCTATGTAAAGGGATATAACTTCATTCATGAATGTAATTTTCACAAGATAGTGAGTGTTAATTTTTCATTGTTTAAATGCATTCACCACCTTTAATGGTAGTAATTGTGATCCTCAAGAATTACACATCTTGGTATACAAATGGTTTATTACCATTTACTTGTTTATGGTGTTTTTATCAATTGGAAAGGAATTATAACAAATCTCTCCTCTATTGACTCAATTTGTTATGCATTAATATACCAACACCTTGATAATAATCTTCAACCTTCTTAGTTGACATCAACTTTGTCATCATAAAAGACCAATTGAATTTATGTGAATCTTATCAATCTTCAAGCTTCTTGTATCTAATGATACCTTATATCAATATGTTTCAAGCATGAATGAAACATGAGTTTATTGTATAAATGGAGGGTACTTTAATTATCATAGTTCACCACATAATCATCTTGATTATGTCCTAACACACTTAGATATTATTTATTCATAACATTTGTAACACTCTTATTTACTATAAAGAATTTTCTTACTATTTTTAAAATTTATGGAATAATTTGAAAACTTAACTATTGAAAACAATTGTTAAATACATAAGAATTTGTTTGTACCTTTTAAGCTTTTAGATAAAACCACATTATTTGAAATTTTCTAAAAGAAAATTTTCTTTATTAACTCTTCGTTAGTTTAAAAGTGTTTGTTAATACTATTAATCTTAATAAAATCATGTAATGTAAAAAACATCATATATTGGTAAATCTCTAAAGCATAATAGAGTTTCATTTATGTAGCCACAATAAACACATCAACAAATAAATATTAAGAAAATATTATTTTAAAGAAACAAATTAATTAATATAATACTTGGTTCATAATAATATTATTAAAACATAATAAAAGTTCATTTGAATATTCTTATTTTTATCATTAAACCATTATACTTTACAAATATAAATACATGTTTACATCCTTCAAATTCAATATATAATACAATCGAGTCACATATAAGAAAATTACATGTTACAAAAAAAACCTAATCTACCTTCTTTTAGACAAGAAAAGGCTGAGACTCATAGCATGACTCGATAAAATCTAATCTCCATATACCCATTGAAAATCGTGAGACATCCTTAGAGAATCCTCCTTTCCTCGAATATTTTCATCCACATCATTAGTGCTTGTCATAGTCATTCCATTCTATCTTCGACGATTGCACAAAATGTGTAGTCTCTGTATGAAAAAAATAAGGCGAATAAAGTGAATCTCCCTCCTCATCTAAGCTAACAAGTGGTATGCTCATAGTTCTCACTCTTCATATTATAGGTCTACTACCACTGAAGCATCCAAAAACTTGGTGAACTTACAGTAATTAAGGTAGTTGACTTATTGGAAGTACACCCTTACTATGATACTCTAGTAAGGTTCTCACTAACATGGATTTATCTTGCATTTGTTGAGATTGTCAAGTCAACTCAGTGATGTCTCATCACAACTTGACACCGTATCCCTAAAATCCATCAATCAACAATTTAATCCCCATATACCAATTTGTTAGGTTATCCATACAACTCTAAGGATTGTCTCCTCAACAATAGACCCCTTTTTGGATTTATTTATCATAAGTTCATGTGGGCCTCTTTGTTCAGTGGTACTCAATGACGACCTTCACAACTCATATGTTTGTCAACATTCACATAGAGACTCTTTTCTCCATTACTATCATAATAGTCCATAATTAAATTATGTAAAAAATAAAATGGCATCGCTTCACACAAATGTATCTTTCAACAACAAACTAAGCTCTACACAACCCTTTAGCTCGCTCACTTGGCACTTCACCTCAAAAAATTGTTTTCCTTGCTCATCACATCGTGCTTATCACAAACACTTTTTGTTCCATTGGTCTTGCACAACCTACCAAAAAAGGATTTTTCCTTCTTCTTCAGTTTCTCACAATTTAAATAATATCAATTTCATACTTCAATCCAAAAGAGCGATACACTACAAACCTCAATCCCTTATGAACCACGTTCATAATTCCATTGTATTTTCAAGTTTTATGAAAATCCTTGTCCACTCTTAGTTTTATACACATACTTAGTTGGTGATTTTTTTGTTTAAGGGCATATGTTATGTTCCTTTATGCTAACTTCAAAATCCAATAGTGTTCATAAGCTTTAATTATCTAATAATCATTAACTCACATAATTATTGAGTTTATGTTGTTCTCTGTCTTTCATTCTTAGTTTATTATTGTCCTAACAATTCTTAGTAATTACTAGGACAACATCATAGTTTTATAAATGCAATTCACTTGGAGTCCATTTATTCCTGTACAATAATCAATGATTCTTGCTTCCCAAACACAATATCACATATCCACATGCACACAAAATTATCTAGCACACTTTTCTTGAGGATCACACTCCTCCTGGTCTCCAATTCATTAATATAAATAACACAAACAACAACAATAATGATTAAAACTTAATTAAAATCAAACACAAATCAAAGTGCACACATAAGTATATGTTGAGGTCTTCCTTTGTAGACATGACACTTATCACAATCCAAATTTAATCCAATTATCATCAAAACACTACTATTTCAACAAATTCTTACTAGTACACATAAGCTGAATTATGATTCCAAAAAATTGTTTAACACATCAAATCAATTCCAAATTTAATGAAACTTAGTAGAAATATTTCTTGTCACGCATATTCCACCATAAAATTTAATCATTACAAAAATCAATCATTAAATATTAATTTAATTTAAAACTATCTTTGTACAAGCTTTATAATCCTTTATTTTTGAGTTTTCAAAAATCTCAAACAAACTCCATTTTTCATGAAAATTCAGTGATCATCTACAACTTCCATGATATCAAACACATAAGTTTTCCAACACCAAAAAATCATAAATTATACCAATTTTCTAATTAAATACAAATACTATCCTAAAATAGAGTACGTATCTAAAAATATCAATTAAATATCATATCACTTTCTAAAATTCTCAAAAAAATTTCAAGTACTCTATACAATTAACTAAGTAATATATAATTTTCTAAAACCTTAATTCGTCCAAAAAGTATTTCCCCCAAATTTTTCAATCAACATAATAACACACTAATTTTTTAAAAATAAATTTCAAAAAATACTTCCCAAGCATTTTTTACCAGAAGTCAAAGATGACTTTCATGATTTATCAAATACACAGATGGCTCCTATTTTCCAATTTCACACATAATTTTTTTTATAAAATTCAAAATAACACACTAAACAAATACAACAATTCATAAATAAAATTAAACTAAAAGTAGTTTTCATGCTTAGAAAAATTCAAAAATTTATCACGGTTTCCATAGACACCAAAACTCTAAGAAATTATTTCATTCCACAAAATTCTATCATGAAATATTATTTAAATTTCTCAAGTAGCCATAACAAATGCATGAAATTCAGTTGTTTTTCAAGCTTCATAATATATTCATGACACAATCCACGTTACAAAAGTTCACATAACATGATAATGAGTAGAAAAATAGTACTACTTATATGAAAAGGAGAAACCCCCTTTATACCTCAAACCTTATATTTGTAATAGTGCTCTAAATGAAAGTTGGAGACCACCCACTTGTAGTCCTTGTCCTCCTCATAACCATAGTTGATTATGAGCAACAAAATTTTCATTCTTGAGTGCCAAAAGATAGAGAGAAGATGGAGGTTTTTGGAGACAATGTAGAGAAAACTTAGAAACTTGGAGAAGATATAATTGTGTGCCTTTTTTTCTCTCCTTAAGGGTTAATAACTTGCAAACCCCTTTTCTCTCTAAGAGGGTTGACACCTATTCCAAGGCCTAATGGGTTCTTTTGTTTTTTCAATTAGGCTCATACAAGGCCTAATAGACTAGGTTAGAGTTTATTTCAATTTTAGGTTTAGTTATTTGTCTAATTTAGTCATTTTGTGTTAATAATAAGTACTTTAAATATATCGTAATTCATTCTCTTTCTAAAAATTATTTTTTAACATCTAAATTAATTAATTAATATTTAATAAAGTTATTTTTATTAATTCTCTTGATTATTTATTGTTTACAAGTCCTTTAATAGTTAATTAAATCACTTAACTAAACAAAATAATTAATTTCTAACCATTTCTCTCTAAACTTGAATTATAAAATGAAACTTAATTAACTTTATTTATCTTTATTAATATTCTAAATCACTAATCATCTTAAAATATTTAAATTTAATAATTAAAGTTATTGGTAACTTATTAGTAAGTCATTTATGTCATTAAAACTCAAATTTTCTATTTTAGTCAAAGTTTCATGTATTTACCATAATGTCATTAGTTGACTATTCAAGTTTTTTCATTGACTTTTATTTTACCAAAGTTGTTTGATCTTTAATTTGAGTTTACCAAAACTTAATCATATTCCAATCAAACTATTCTTAGTCTAATATCTTAATTTATCAACTTTCATTAATTCTTAATTACTTATTTCATGCTAAATGATTTTATTTACTATTTATCAAGTTATTATACCGTATATGATTATCATCATCATCATTATTTTTTAGTATTAAATTTTTAGGGTGTGACAACTCTTTCATCCTTTTAGGAATTTCATCCCCAAATTCGCTAACCTTGAAAAAGATACAAATATAACTCTTATAAGAAGGTATTTCTTTTAATAGAATCCATTTCTAACTTATCATCCTTTTCAACATAAAGGTATGGGTAAGGTCTATTTTCAAAGGACATAAGTTAGGTCTATCCATGTAAAATCATGCGAAAGTTAAAGGCACACTTACATAAAATCTATCAAATCCACTAAGTAGGACATATTATGATCTTCAAGACAAAACTTAAATCTACTTAACATCCAAAATTTTAGACTTATTATACCCTATATAAATTGTAGGTTAACTTTTAGGTAGGTTTTTAGATCAAGAACATATCTTTCACCTAAGGAGTTCTTTTGAATTGACCTTTTTAAGAGGTGATTTTGGGAATCAATCCTACCATACTATAATTCTTTCATTTTAAAATAAAAAAATAGATTTAGTTCTCTTAAAAACAAGATTATGAGTTTTGGTCAGAGCTACAATTAGAAAACTACATGCATTTTAAGTTTTTGTACGCTAATTGAGCTACAAAACTTGAAAACCTTTAGAACAAAAAAATAGATTTAATATGCATTAAAAATGACCTAATGACTTTGGTTTGACTAAAAAACTCAAAACAGTTAGAAAATGACTCCCGTACGAAGTTTGCATAATGCATATTTATAGAAAGTAAGTTTTTCTACCAAATTCATTGTATCATTGTCAATCTTATGTGGACTTCAAAAAAATTTAAAGGCTATTACAAAAAAGTTATGGACTTTGATTTCACTTGAAAATCTTGAATAGTTTGAAAGTGATGCACATTTCGAGTTTTTGCCAAAAAAAGACTTATAAAATAGATGATTTTCGAAGGTGAATAAAAAATCCATAGGGAGGAACTTTGTGCATTTTCAAAATAAATCTTGAGTTACATAAGTTAAAAGTTTGTCCAATTTGATGATATCTAATACTATTAGTGGGAATTAACAACTTGAATTCTCTCTTTTATGAATTAAAAATAGGCATTATACAAAAACAAAAATAAGTGTAGATAAAAAAAAAGTAACACTAAAATTTTTACTTGAAAAACATTCTAAATGTGATTTAGGAACATTTGTAGGATCTAATATAGTAAAAGATCTTTATTATAAAAGTATAATTACAAAATTTGTTTCTTTGTAAAGAGAATCACTCAATAAATCTCTCCCTTATGGATGGTATACACAACTTCTCACACTTCTCTTAATTCTTACCAACAATGGTAGAAAAGTCATACTCTTTAAGGATTTTTGGGATAGGATCATTTAACTCTTCATACATATTGCCTTTATATAATAAAAAAATATGACTTTGTTAATGAATATAACATAAAGTGAATTTTAATCGTCTATGATCAAAGTACGTTCACTATCTTTACTAATAGTGGAGGTCTTTAAGATTTACACCTTAATGCACAAAATGGTTAATCATCACTTGCATGTTTATGGTATTTTTAGCTCAAGTTCAACTCATTTAGTTTAGGTTAAATTAATCCATTGATCCTTGAATTATTTAACAAATTTTAATTTGGTTCTTGAATAATTTTCTTTTCAATTAGATTCTTGAACTTATATTTATTTTTTAATGAGACTTTTTGGTCTAATTATGGTTACAAAAAATGAACCACATGGATGTAGTTATTTTTTGAATCCAATGTTGTCACAAATGCAACTAAACATTGAGTATCCTCACCTTTCTAAATTAATATTATCACTTTTTCAAGCCAATATTCTTACTTGTGTAAGTTCTAAATCTAATATTCACAATTAGATTCTTTAACCAATATTCTCATTTTACATGTCTACTCAACTTAAATATTCTTTCATAAATTTCTTTAAATTTTATCCTATAGCAGTCTTATTGTAAACATACACAACTAACCCAAACAATTAATTTTTGCAACTATAATTAGACAAAAAAATAATTAAAAAATAAATACAAATTCAAGAGTTCAATTAAAAAATAATAATTCAGAGACCTATGAATTAATTTAAGATTTAGTTTATGAAACAAATTTAATGAATTAATTTTTAAATGAGTCCTAAACTAAGTTCAATTTATTATCAACCTTAACTAGGATTATCGACACTTTCAATTGTTTATCTATACTTTGCACTGATTTGTAATTACCAATTCTGTTATTTCTCTTATTTAAAATAATTTATAAAATTTTAATTATGTGTATTAAAGGATGATGCTACTAAAATTTCATTTTCCTATTATTTACACTATTGATTAACAATGTATAATTATAAGTTTTTAAATTAGTTTTACTTAAATACCTTTTAATTAAATAATGTTAAGGTTAAAGATAACTAACATAAAAGGTACACATGAAGGTCAAAAAAATGTACAATTAAGCTTCGATTCGTATCATAAGCTAAAACGTGCCTTAAATAGAAAAAAAATATATTTTATTTAAGAAAATCAAATTATTATTAAATACAACAGTTAAAATTTAATAAATAGGAATAAATTATTTCCAAGATCACAATATTTTCTTCATAACCTAATTTTGGAATACATTTAATTTTGGATAAAAAGATTAAAATTTAAATTAATATTTTAAATGTATTAAAATACTAAAATGAGTTTAGCAATCCTGTAACCAACATATTCCAAAACGCAACCACTATTTCAATATTAGAGTTTAAGTTATCATTCTATTCAACTTATAATTTAGTTATTAGGTAAAATCAAGTTAACGTTGTAATATGTTGAAATTTAGCATTTATTTTAAAAATTAATACGAAATAAATTATTTTTTTATTAAATATAGTTTTTACATTTATATTATACGTGTATACTTCATAGAATATTTGTTATTTTAAATAAACTATTTGATAAAGAAAACATTTTTTAACAAATATGTCAGAGAACATTATTTTTTATAATTCTAAATACATATATATTTAACTTTAAATTTAATAAGAATATAATTAATGATAAGTTATGTACATATGTCATTTAGCTATATATTATTATGTATGGTAAGATAGTTGACTTTTATAATAATTAATTTAAAAGGTATATTTAAAATTATTTTTACTTATTTAATTAAAATTTAATAAATATTTTTTTTAATTAAATGAGAATAATAATAAAAGTATTTATTATGAGTATTATAAGTTGTTGAAAAGTGTAAATAAATAATAACATTCAATTATAATAAAATTTTATTTCGTTAAGTTAAGTCGATTATACTAAATTATATAAAGTTATTTGACTTGATTAAATACCAAAGCTTAGAGATATTATTTATTGAAAGATCTATTTTAACATTCTTTTTCAATGTTCATCTTATTTTTATCTTCTTCTTTTTACATGACTAAAATTCATACAATTTAGTCTTCTTATTAGTGTTTTCTAGAGATTTCTTTATTTGTGTTCAAACCATCTTAATTATTTTTTTTTCTCAATCAATATTATACAATTTTTTTCTTATATATAATTGATTCATATCTTGACTTTTTTTTATATAGTTACACATTTATTTTAACATTCTCATTTTTGTTGTTTGATCTTTTTTCTCTTGTTATTCTTTTAAAACTCGATAATATAAGAGTACAATAAAATTTGTCTGAATTTGATATGTACTTCATAGTCATAAATAATCCCAATGATTTTCTCTATTTTAATCATCTTGTTTGCATCCAATGTTTAATATTTTCATTAATTTTTTCATAATTTTATATTATTGATCTAAATATTTAAATTTATAAATCTATGATATGATATCTTATTTCAATTTTACTTCCAAATCATATTTCTCTTCTCTCTTTGTAAACTTATAATACATATATTCTATATTATTTCTACTTACCTGGAAATCCTTTATTTTCAAAATTTGCCGTCAAAGTTTAAATTTAAAATTAACTTCTTTTTCTTGATTCTTTAATTAAAATCATTTCATTCAACAAAAGATATAACCTCCAGTCATTTATATAAGTAGTTCAAAAAACATACAAATAATAAATTTATCAAGACTAATGAAAATAAAAAGATTAGTTAATTTTAACTAACAATGTTATAAATATAACTTTCATTCTGAAAAGACTCATATAATTAAATGATTTAAGTAGTAGTTATATTTTATACAAAATAGATTATGCACAAATAGTGCAAAATTATATATATGATAGTTTATTGACTTTTATAATACTTTATCTTATAAGTCATATAGATAATGATTTCTAAGTAATTAATAATATAAAAAGTTTTACATTGATAATATGTGATCATTAAATTTTATATTAAATAATATTATTTATAATTTAAGAAATCATTTTTTGTCGATGAATATGATTTATATTATTAAGACAATAAATGCATCCATTTGTATGTAAAATAAGTGTGTATCTTATTAATAAACTTTATGATAAATTAAAAATATAAAAAAATTAAAAAAATAAAATGTATAAAATGAATATATATTTCTTATAATTAAAGTAAAGGGTAAATAATCAATTTTGTTCTCAAAACTGTGAGCGACTATCACTTTAATTTTTTTAAGTAATAAAATTTAGAAAAAGGTTTTGAAAATTGTATTTTGCACTTATTTTAGTATGAAATTAAAAAAGTTGTATAATTTAAATGATAATATTAAGGTGAAAATGAATTATTAAATTTAAAAACGAAAGTGATAGTATATAATTTGATTTTAAATATTTTATATTCAAGAATTAAATTGGTGATTGATCAAATATATATATACATATATATAATGGGAGGTAATATTTTCTTTTGATGTCTTTCATAGATGCATCTAAAATTATATTGTATAAGTGACAATTTAAAATTAAACCTTGATATAAACCTATTCGAAAGTGTGAATATAGAAATGAAAATAATTCTCCACCAAAACTAGGACCTAATAATTGATAACACATTAAAACTAGGTCAAGCCAACTAACTCAGAAAACAATTAAATTCAGAGGAACACAGTTGAAAAGTGAAGGCGTTGATTTGGTTGACCCAATTTTTAGGATGATTGACTCAATTTTTAATACGTGTAAATTTAGCAGTAGGGACCAAGAACAAAATGTGACATCTCATTTAATTTTAAAAAATATTTTTATAGGTGTCAATTATTAATTGAAGTTGATGAATCTGTTTACCTAATAAATGTTATAGTCAATGAGATCTAACGTGTAAGCTTCTTAACTATGATTACTCAACAATGACATAATAAGTCTTAGAAACGTACTAAATAATAAATTCATTTTAAGTTTTCATTTATTCTATGATAGTGTGAGATGAGCACTGTTCAAAAGTCTTATTATTCAATTATAAATTAACACTTATTTTATAATAATTATTTTAAAAATTTTAAATAAAAAAAAAATATAATGACATTATAAAATAATTTTATATAATTATTTAATCATAAATTATTATGTATGATAAATTTATTAATTATTATAATAATTTATAATTAAATAATGATATAAAATTATTTTACAGTATCAATACATAATTATTAAACTTTTAAAATAATATTTAACTATTAATATTATAAAAAATTTATATTTTTATTAATATTAAAGTGAAGTTCTAAATTCGTTACGTGAGAAGCAAAATTTATTCTTATGCTTGTTGGGCTCCACAAATGAAAAATATATGCACTATTAATTCTTAACATGTTTGATTTACAAAAGAAAAGAAAAAAAAAACGTAAAACTTTAAATTATTTGTGCATCTGTATATGCGTATAAAAGAAAATAAAAGAAAAATATGTAAAATATTAGATTATTTATGTATATATGTACACACGTATAAAAGAAAATAAAAGAAAGAAAAATATGTAAAACATTAGATTATTTATGTACACACGTATAAAAGAAAATAAAAGAAAAGAAAGAAAAATATGTAAAACATTAGATAATTTTTAAGATTATTTATGTGCATGGAAGAGTGCATGCATGTGCACATATGACAACCTCTTTTTTGTTTTAAAAAATCTTTCTATTTTTCATGAAAAAAAAAAATACATAAATACTAATTTGACTGAACAAATACACATTCAACAATCGACATAATTTATTTTATTTAGGAAGTAACACTATCAACGTTATAAATTTCATGTATCATTTTAACTTTTTTAAAAAAAATAAATTTAACTAGTATATGCTATTCAAACAAGTACAAATTATCAGTGCATTAATTAATGTATGAATTTTCTATAACTTATAAAATTTAAATAACAGTTATATACCACTACTAGTTGGATTAATCGAAGTTACTCTCAACAGTATAGCAACAAATAAACATTGACTGTAGTCTAAACCTCTATTGACAGTAAGAACAAGCTGAATGATGAAGGATCAAATACTTATTTGAAAGGAAAAGGAAAGAAATTTCACAAGCTATATACCATAGAATCACTTACTATAATAACAATACAAAGGCCAAATGGTAGAAATTTTGCTAGCACTCTGAAGGATCATAAATCTTCTTCTACTAGCACCCTGAAATTTTGCTAGAAATGAAATTTATGAAGACACATTGGCTCTCTGAAGGATCATAAATCTTCTTCTACTAGCACTCTCCACACTTTCACCAAGTTTTGCAAGATGTTCCATCCTCTTTTTCCATAACTCTGAAGAGCCTGATTGATTTGTCTTCTCTTCAGCTTCAACTGGATCATTTTCATATACCTCAATACTTTTATCATCTGCAAGGTGCTCTTCATCAGAATCTTGGATTATCTGCTTCAATTGCTCTACCACCTGACTCATTGATGGTCGATCTTTTGCACTCTTACGCAGGCAACAATCTGCGAGTTTGGCGATTTTTTGCGCCCCATTAATGGAATATTCTCCTTGAAGTCGTGGATCCATTATCATGTCAAACTTTTTGCTATCAGGAGGGTATTGCTTCACCCACTCCAGTAGTTTTTTCTCTGCTTTGGGCATGTTTCTTTCCATTGAACGCCTGCCAGTAAGTATTTCATATAGCACCACCCCAAAACTCCATACATCACTCTTGGCAGTGAGATGGCCTGTCTCAATGTAATCTGGGGCAGCATAACCATATGTTCCCATCACCTAACGTAAAAAAAAGGTTTACATTAACATGGGATAATCTTCATGCTCGTGTATTTAAAGCTTTATGTTTTTTGGCTTATATTTGATAAGTTATATGTGTAGCTACAAAAGAAAGCACAGGGTAAGAAATTGTTGTACATGATAAGATATAGGTGTGACACCTATTGAGAAAAAAAATTGATAAAAAAATTGGTTAAGGTGATTTTGGACACGTGCAAAGGTCATTACAAATCACCAATATGGATAGTAGATTGAATGGTTCTTAGACCCATGAAAAGGTGGAGAGGACATCAGAGAAAATTATTAAGAGGGACCTTATGGTGAATAATATTTCTGAGAATTTAGTCTTAAATCGAGTTCAGTAACGTTAAGTGATCCATATAATTGATTTCACTTATTGAGATAAAGCTTTTGTAGTATATTTGTTAAGTCATATTTATAAATAGTAAAATTAAGTTTAAAATCTATGCAGAAGAATATTTAAGCAGTAAACAACGGACGCTCTATCACTAACAATAGTGGTAACAATAAAGTTTGTAATGAAATTATATCCACAGAAAAATCCAACATGCTAGTCTCCAGTATTAAAATTCTGTGATCAACCAATACAATACACTAACATAATGTGCAAATGCTACTGAGCAACGCATGGAACTTACAGCTGTTGAAACATGAGTATCACCAGCAACTGGTCCCTCCCTAGCAAGTCCGAAATCGGAAAGCTTTGGCTTAAAGTTTTCATCTAGTAATACATTTGAAGCTTTAAAATCTCGATATATCACCTAGAGCATTAACAGACTAATTGTTAAAAGCAAAAAACGAAAAGTTTAGAAGATATAAATACAAATTAAAATCTATCTAACACTGGGAAAAAATATTTAGAGATAAGCAAAATTGAAACGAATAATATGAAATCCAAGAGTATGTTATTTACTCAATCAAATTGCCACTCTTAATTAATGATCTAAATTTATGTATTCAAATTGTGGTATATATTTTACCACAAATACATTAATCAAGTGGACAAATAACACAATGGCTGCTTGCCTCTTTCCAGAATGAATAATCTAATTTCCAATTAACATACATAGTTGACATATATTCCAAGAAAACATTAAATTCTTAAGGGCTGTGAGATTTAAGGTATATTCAACATAAGTTTTCACCTTTATTATAGCATTAAGCTCTAAGAACATTCAAATTCCTATGTTCAATACACTTACACATCATCATCTAAAGCATATAAGTTCCAGAGTTGTACATAGAAAGTTAAAATAAGATCCTATGAGTTTTGCAATAGCCTAAATTTCACAGTAATATGGTTTCCAAAACCAAACTGTGCAAAGCAGGAAGAGAAACCTAGGTAAGATGTTTCACCAACAGATTAAGCTAATTTGTTATGTGAGCAATATTCCATTTCTTTAAAAGGATGGATTATCAAAGCTAATGAAATATTAGAATTTGTGGTCCTCATCCTGCAAAAGATATTCTCAACTCGTTGATTCATTTTCTAAGTCCCTGCTTTCCAGAACAGTTAATCTAAAACAAAATCAAAGACCAAAGAATAAAATGTTGTTTGTTAGGATAATTGGAAGGGAGGGGAATGTTTGGCTTATAAGTATGCTAGACGATTTATGAATTCTGAACAACAGCATGATGAAATTGGAAACATGGGGAATTGGGTAGACCATGAATGGGTATGGGATTTTAAATGGCGAAGAGCATGATTTGACTGGGAAACCTTTTTGGTGGATAGCATGCTACTTAAGAAATTTGGAGGTGCAACAAGTTGGTTCAGATAAGTGGATCTGGTAGGAAGATTTTTCAGGAAACATCACTGTGAATTCTGCATACATGGCCTTGTACAGTTTGAAGAAAGGGAGTCAATTTGATGAGCTCTTCCATACTTTGTGGAAGATCAAAATTCCACCAAAAATAGCTCATTTTTTGGAGATAGGTTGCCACCAGAGAAAATCTGAGAAAAAGGAATGTGCAGTTGGACAATAAAGATTACATGTGCCCATCTTGCCTTCAGAGGGAGGAATCCTGTTCGCATATCTTATTTTCTTGCTCAAAAATCCAAGATTTGTGGAACAAATGCTGCAAATGGGTTAGTTTGAGTACAGTTTTTCCAGAAGCTTCAAATATGCATTTTTGGCAACATTATGATTGTAATGTTTCGTATATCAAGGATAGATGGAGTGTTGTGTGGTGCTCTATCACGTGGTGTATTTGGAAGCATAGAAATGCATGTGTATTCAAGGAAGTTTTACTTGATAGAAGTACAATTATGCAGGAAATCATTTTCACAACATGGGCTTGGTTAAAGAATTTGGGGTTTGACTTTGAGTATTGTTTCATGCAGTGGTCCAATAGCCCAGGTTTGTGCCTTGCTACAATTGCTTGGATGATACTGCACTCTGCTCACCTAGGGGAAGGGTGTCATAGATCTGATACAGCATATAGTATACTGCAATGGCTTGAAGTTTTAGTGTGTATAATAGGGTGGCAGAATGATAAGTGAGAGGATTTATTTTGTATAAAGAAACTCTGGATGATTGGCTTTGTAAGGGTTGGGTACCCCTTGTACGCTTTATCCTCTTTCTATAATATATTTTCTTTGCCCAGCAATAGGAGGAGCTATTGTAACAACAGCATCTGAATAACTAAAACACAGGCCATTGACTGAATATCACGGGACAAAGGGGAATGAGGAAAGATCTTTGCCAGTGACACAGTTGACAGATAGTAATCATCACTCCCCAAAAGAAATTTTCTTGAAATGCATCAAATTTAATATGGAAAAGAAGCATATAGTCTGAGTTCCCTACCAATGTCAGGGTTATTAATTATTTAGTAATTTGTAAAAATTTAGAAAATGTAACTTTTTTATTTCTTTTTATGTTTATGTTATTCCTCTCATTAAGGAGCAAGTCCCTTAAAAGGTAAAAAGCAGTTCAATGAATATTGGATGCACATTAATCGTTTTAATTTCTAACATGTCTCGTCCTGTGAAATAGTATTGGGCTTGAAACATGGACAACAAATGTGGCCCCCAACCTTGTGCTAAAATCATAATTCAATCAGCAGAATGGGGGCATAAGGATCATACTCTACACCATGTTGTCATAGAGGTACTAACATAACCATTTCTCCTAGGAGCTTAAAATGTTAACTCAAGGCACATGAATGGATCATATATATCTCTAGGTCTCTAACTCCACATAGTGAGAGAAGCAGGAAGAATGTATAATAATATTGCTTTAACCGGAACCTGAATTTCTAATTCTTCATGCAGATAAGTTAACCCTTGAGCTGCTCCAAGTGCTATTTCAAGTCTTGTTTTCCAAGAAAGAGGATTATATGCTTTATTAAAAAGATGAAATTCTAAACTTTTGTTCGGCATGTATTCATATACAAGTAGTCTCTGGATCCCTCTTTCATCATCCAAAGCACAGTATCCAATAAGCTTGACAAGATTTGGGTGTTCCACAACACCAAGAAACTGAACTTCAGTTAACCATTGCTTATGACCCTGCATGAAATAAGGGAAAATAGCCAAAGGATATTCAATCTAAAAAGAAAATAAAAAAACATTTGAGCTTCACTAAGCTAATGATTACTAACAAATATGAGCATGCATAAACAACAAAAATGTTATGTACTAGATATTTCAGGATAGTAAAAGATTGATCCATTAATACATCACAATCCCTTCATATTTTGCAGTAAGAACAATATATGTTTTCTTTATTAAGTAGTATCAAATTAAATCTAAAATATCAGACATTCAGAAACCCATCTATGGAGTTACATTACAGTATTATGTCTGTTGATGTAAAATGTACCTTTACATGTGAAACATTCAATTCAAACATATAAATTTTCCAGTTAAAAATATGGCTATCAGAAAAATATCTTATTCATACTTTAAAGAGAGGGATTTTTGTCTCAATTGCCTGAAGAAATCCTCAGCAGACCAATTTAATACACACACACTAGAAATTTAGGAGATAAGCCCAGAAAAAGTCAGAAAATATACAAATAAAATCCTATTTATTAACAGTAAATAGACAGCTCCCTAAATTAGATATCTTTTCCCCTAAATAGGAGATTATTTCCAACACTCACTGTCGTATTGTTGAACCTACAGTCCAAAGATGAAAGAAGCAACTGTAATGCATAGACATGTATAAATTTCATTTTGAATTTAACTTACTTAAATATATATTAGGAAGTTAACATGGACTAAAGTAATTGAGGTACTATCAATCATTTTTAAGATAACTGAATAACAGAGGAAATAAGAATCATCTTCCACTAGCCAATATCCGTAACTCTATCTATTGAAGAGGATGATATAACTCTACTGGGTAAGGCAAAATATTGTATCTGTCGAGGACAAAGAATATCAGTTTAGAGCCAGGGCAGGATAAAAAAGCGTTCATCATCCTTTGCACAGCTTTCAGTAGATTGGTATATATGGTAAAACAGACAGCAATATTATTAATGTTGATCTTGAAAGCTATCTGAAGGAAAAAGAAAATCACACCTGTAGTCAAAATCCTAATCAAAGAGCCAAGGCTGAATACTGATAGCAAAATGATATGCAAAACATTGAGGACTGGCTGCTATTGCATTAACGATTTAACAGTTAAATACTAAACACCAAAGGTAATAGCTGGCATTGTCTCTTTGCTTTGTGCAGATCTTGATAAAGAGGATACAACTTTAAAGGAGACACGTGAAAACTCTAATATCCACAATAGTTCCAAAGCCTAATTTTTTAACAATGAGATTTCTTCACAAATAACAAACAATTTATTGTTTTCTCATTCTTGACACTAGACCAAGATGTGAATGAATAGTGATTTTCTATTTGTAGAAATAGCCAACATATAAAAAAAGCTATAAGTGACCAAAACTTTATTTGTTTACTTTGATCCACTACTTCTATCAGTGTAACTTTAGACCAATAGTAAACAAGAAAATGCCAAAATCACTGTAGTAACTAAAATTTCCCACTTGTAGTAAAATTTTTAAACTGGTTCCACCTAAAACCTAGTGGGATAAGGCTTTTGTTGTAGTTTAGACTGATTCTACACACATGGTTCACCAATGGTGTAAAAGTATTTGCACAGATTAAATCCTTTTTTTTTGTTGTTATTTTATCTATGTTTGAGCTGATCTTATAGGCATGAGAATTAAAAATAGTATGATACAATCTTAAGGAATTTGGAAATTTACTTTTTTTCGTTGTAGAGTAAAGGTATCTATAGATCAACCTTCATATCAATTTAGACTAAGTTTCTCCATAGGCAAATTTTAAGGTAGAGTCCCCACATCAGCTTGGTGCATTTAAGGCAATTAATTCCCTGAAGTATTGGAAAAATACTCTAGTTTGAGTAGTCAAGATAGGGAATGGATCCTCTCATATAAGATATCCACATGACCTTGCAATGTAAAGATCATGCATCTATTTTTGTGAAAATCTATCAAGAGATTGATCAAATGTTTGCTTGACAAGATCAAGTGAAAATTTTACAGGAGAGAATCCTATTCCATCAAGATAGAGAGCACATCTCAATAACCGATATGCTAAGTCTATGGACTATGGATATTGACATTGAAAATTACTAAAATAGGAAGAAAAGTAAAAATGAAAAACTCTTAAGTAGTCAAGTATTACACGAAAGCTGGGTGACACTTCTGTGAAGGACCACATAACATGAATAAACACAATATCTAGAAAATAGAGGTAACAACTAGGAAATTGTACTTTGACCAATCTATCTAAACTAAATTTATGCTTCTATATTTACTCATCTGGAAATGGGGACCAAGGGACTCTAAATGCTCTCTGAGCTTTAAACATAAGAGTTCATCTGTAGCATTTTCTGACAAATTACTTTCCAAGGAATTTGTTGAGTCTCATACCTGTAATGCATCCTTGTTAAGCCTTTTGATGGCAACTAAAACAGAATTCCCATTCCCATCAACAGGCTTGATTGAACCTTTAAACACACTTCCAAATCCACCTTCTCCTATTTTAAGAAGCCTGCTGAAATCACTTGTTGCACGCTTCAGCTCCGTGAAGGAGAAGACCCTCAAATTCTGACCCTTCTCCTCATACAGTTCTGGTATACCGCGAGGCGATGCCGATGAGCATGAAGACTTGGTGACCCTTTCAGCCCCTGAAAACTCTAGTTTCTCTTGCTCTTTCAGTTCAGGTGCTGACGTTTGCTTACTGCTCCTAGTTTTGTCTTTGAAATAGTAAAAGCACTTCATGGCATAAACAATTAGCTCTAATTCTTATGCACAGTCTCTGATCAACCTGTTATCAATTCAACAAATCACCAAAAACAATGATTGTAAAAAATAAATCCCCATATCATTACCACCTAGAAAGAAGAAAAACACATCTATGTAGTGAATAGTAAAAAACTTCATAGCATAAAAGCAATTAGCTAAGATTTTTATGCACAGTCTCTGGCCAACCTGTTATAAATTCAACAAAAACAATGATTGTAAAAAATAAATCCTCATGATACCATTACCATCTAGAAAGAAGAAAAACACGACTATGTAGTGAATAGTAATACCCCAGATGCATCTGGAAACTAAAAGCGCAAAAAGTTTCAAAATTTAAGCAACCCAAAAGAACAAAAAGATGAAGCAACAGAGACAACCCAGAAAAAAATTCACACAACATACAACTTCGCCGGCAAATAGCGCATGCAAAATGAACCGGAGTCTTCTAAGTTGCACAGTTTCAAATAATCCTCAGAAGATAAAAACAACTGAACAAAGAGCAAAATGGTTGAAATTGATGGTAAATAATTGGATTGGAGTCCTCACATGTAAGAACACAGAATCATGGGTAGGCTACAGTACACATTCGAGGAGCTTGAACTTTTGCACGAAAAGAAGAGAAGGTTCACATCCACATATGTTATGTTAATTTTCTTTTGTTTCTCTCTCTCTGTCTCACGGATATCTAAGAACAAGATGGAAGTAATAAAGAAAGCTTTCTGAAAGTTGTCCTTTTTCATTGATTAGTTGACCGAAGGCTAGCCAGCTTGCTCAGTTTCTGTTTTTGAACTTTGAAGAGAAAAAGATGAACGCATTGACCAAGCCTTAGACGGATACGTATTTTTATTTTGGTTTTCAAAATATCAAATCTAACATACGCCGACTTATATATTCATTTAAAAAGTAATTTAATGGACATGTAAGTGTAAAAAATTAAGGTTAAACTATTTCTAAAAAAATAAATTAGTTAGTTTGTGTATGATTGTGACAAAAAAAATGAAAGTGTGTAAAATGATAAAAAGTGAAATAAAGTAAAAAATGATGAAAAATAAAATTATTTGATTGAGATCAAAACGAATAGAAAAAAAAAATTTAAATTAAAACGGTAAGCTAAGTAAAAAATATTATTAATTATTATTATTATTCTATTATTTATTTTTATTTTTTATTTTATTATTATGGTATTTTGACTTTGCTTGAAATTGCCTTTAGTGTCAACAAAGTACATCAATTATGTCTAATCCTTTAGACAATTATCA
>JAMLFT010002215.1:0-26613 GCA_026544285.1 Pachyrhizus erosus | reverse complement strand
TAATTTATTAATAAAAAATTTGACAAAACAGTCATATTTAGTTTTTTTGTCAAATTATATTTTAAATTTTTTATTAACTAGTTTAATATTATTAATTAATTTAAACATATAAAAATTTAAAAATATATATTACTCAAAAAAATTATGTATAATTATCCTACAAGATTTCCTTAAAGTTACTAGGATGTTAGAATTATTATTTTTATATCAATTAATACTATTATTTGAAAGTATAAATTAAAATTAAATTTTTTAAATATTTAAAGGATTAAAATGAAAAAAAAAACACCTTATTTTATAGGGACATTTCGAACTTGGAACGAGTACGAAAAAATTAATTTTACTTTTATACCTTTTAAGTTATTATGTTAGTAACTCAAAACCTTTGGTCTCTTCTCACACCTAATGAAAAAATAGGATCACATCTTATGAACTCGTTGAGAATAATTCTAATATAATTCATGACCTATTATAAGTAGAAGACACTTTTGTAGGATGCTCACATATAAAAAAAAATTACAATCAGTTTGATAAGCATCGAGTGACATTATTTCTTCAATTCGAACCAAGAAATCCCTTAAATATGATTCAAGGTTATTTAAGGTCCAACATTATTTACTTGGATGATATATATTGCAATTGATGGTGAGAAATGGATGGATGGTTCACCAATTTCTCACTTGGATTTTTTTTCTTTGTGAAAAATTGATTAATGGGTAAATGATTTCTTTACTTTTTTTATTTTATTTTAATTTTTTATTATTATTTTGTGTTTTTTATTTTGTTACATAAAAATTTATATGATGAGTTAACTTTTAATTATGTTGTTTGTAGTAATTGGTATTGAAAATAATTTTTTTATACTTGAATTAAATAAAAATTTATATGATGGGTTAGTTTATAATTATTTTCTTTGTAGTAATTGGTATTGAAACTCATCAATATTGTATTCATCAAATATTTTTAGACTGATTCAACATATGAAATTCATACTATTAGATTAATTTCTATGAAATTTATGAGACTTAATTATTGTTCAAACAAAAAATTAATAAAAATTAACAAAATTAAACTAAATTTTACCTATATTAACAAAGTAATTGACAAAAAAATTATAATTAAAATATTAAAAAGTATTTTCAATGCCAATTAGTATAAATAACAATTAAAAATTAACTCATCGTATATATTTTTATTAATAAAAATAAAAAATAAAAAATAATAATAATAAATTAAAATTAAAATTAAAAAATAAATAAAATTAACAAAATAAAGAAAACAAAATAGAGAAATCGATTTCCCATCAACTGATTTCTCATGAAGAAAAAAAAAACAGGTGAGAAATTGGTTACCACCAATCAATTTCTCAACTTCAATTGCACTGTGTATCATCCAAGTAAATAATGTTGCAATTGTAACACTCTTAATTATTATAATAAATTTTTTTACTATTTTAAAAATTTATGGAATAATTTAAAATTTGACAATTAAAAATAGTCCTCTATTAAATTAAGAATTGTTTTTCACTTTTTTACTTATAGATAAAATTACATTATTTAAAATTTTCAAAAGAGTTTATCCTTACTAACTCATTATTAGTTTAAAAGCATTTGATAATACAATTAATCTTAATAAAATCACATATCGTGAAAAACATCATAATTTGGTAAATCTCTAAACCAAGAAAGAGTTTAATTTGCATATTTATAATAATTACATCTAAAAACAAATATTAAGAAAACATCATTTATAAATAGATGAATTAAATATAATGTTTATTTTCTTGTAATATCATTTAAACATACCAAAGACTCATTTGAACATCATCTTTTTCATCATTAAACCATTATACTTTACTTACACAAATACATGGTAGTATTCTTGAAATTCAAGGTATAATACATCTGAGTCATCTCTCAAAAAGTATTATATAATAAAATAAATACTTAATAAACTTTCTATTAGACAACAAAAGACTTGACACTCAAAGCACTAACTAGATGAAATCTAACTCTTATATTCCTACCAAAACTTGTGAAGTCTCCTTATAAAATCTCTATTTTCTTGAACTAGTTGATCCACGACTAGAGTTGGGTAAATAGGTAAAGGCTCGTGGGTTTGGACTTTAAAATTTGAAGCTCGTTTAAAATGCTAGCTATTTTACTTGTCTTGTTTAACTTGCTAGCTCGGGCTTACCCACAGACTTTTTAATGAAATATTAATAAAAGGTTAAAAAATGCTAAGGAGAAGAAAGAAATAGAAGGTTGATCATCAATTTATATGGTTGGTTATGTTGCTCGCATTTTTATTTAAATATGTCATGAATATAGTAAGACAATTAAAAATTGTTTTGGTTATAAAAATATTTCATATTTAGTTTAAATTTTAATATTTTTTAAAAAAAAAAATTAATGCGGACCGCAGGCTTGTCCATTTACCAATGCTATGCGAGACAATTGCAAGTAGTTAAAAATGAAAGTTGTTTAAATTGCAGGCTAAACAAACGGGCAAATTAGTTGTTTACCCACCTTTATCCATGACGTTAATGTTTGTAATAGTCATCCAATTCCATCATTGTCTATCATACCGAACACTAGTCTCTATCTAAAAAAGAATAAAATATATGTGTGAGTCTTTAACTTCATACAAACTATCAAACCATAAACACAAACATAATTATCCTACATAACTCTTTCGAATTTCACATGTCTCAACTTAGTTGATTAGTTCATATTTTAACTCATACAGATTCAATGTCACTAAAACTCCCAAAGCTTAGTGATCTTATTGTACTTTAAGTTGAATAACATATTGGGAATCTGTCACTCACCTTGGTACTCATGTAGGGTTCTCATTAATCATAATTATTTTTTGTCATGATCGAGATTGTCAAATTAAGTTAATACAATTCTCTTCATAACTCGGCACCAACACCCCCAAGGTTTGTCAATCTGTTATCAAATCCATCAAGTATTTGTTTGTCTTGCCATCTTAAAAGAATCTAAGAATTATCTCTTCAACTAACAATCCCATTTTATTTTTATTAATTATGAATTTGTGTGACATTTCATGCTCTCGATACACAATGATGATCATTTACTCACATATATATTCGTTAGTAAACGACTAAGGCTACAACTTCTCTTTCACCCTTTGGTGGTTCAAAATTTGATGTCAATATAATTATAGTCTCATTATCAACAACACATTTTGAAGTATCACCGCGATTTCGTTTGCCACTATGGAACTTTACCCCAAAAGTCTCTCATATTTTGTTACATCTTATTCCATCCCAAACATGTTCATTTCGTCATCTATGTAAAATCCACTAGAAAAGAATGTTCTTTTTTTGTATTTCCTCCCCGATTAAAATAAAAAATATAACATCATAAGCTCGCATCAATTTCCTTTATCCCTTTAAGAATATCATTGTAATTTATCATATTTAAAAATCTTATAAAAATTTTCACTACTCTCAATTTTATGAATTTCGTCTAATTTATAATCTTCTACGTCCATTATATACATATTGTTTGTCTTCCATTACATTCACAATTATTTTATGCACATGTTCTAACTCTTATTATTTATTATTTATTATTATTATTATATTTGTACTATGTGTTTTACTATTAATTTACTACCTTCATAGTGAACTATTAATTCACTACCTCCATAGTGAATGTCAATTACTTGATATCACCTTGATTTTACTAAATGTTTTTAGGAGTCCATTTTTTCAATAAGAATTCAAAATTCTCGTTTTCCAAATCAAAAATTCATGACAAGGGTCAAAACAAATAACAACGAATGTTGTAATGGTCAAAAATCAATTTCTTTTATGCAGACTAAATATAAAATTTTCTTTATAAGGACCATAGATCATATTTAAGCATTGATACTAAATATAGCTAGTTTTTTATATGCAATAAACTCATCACTTCAAACTTTATTAAAAATGAAAAATATAAAATTTCACATAAAGTGATTTACACTTAAAATTTAGAAATATAACACATCTCACAATTTCATGCTTATACTAGACTAAGAAAAGACACCTAGAGAAATGTCATTGATACTATCAAGTAAAATTTAGAAAAGTTTGATAATAATAATTAAGTTTAATTACATTTTTTATTTCCTGATTATTGTTATTTCTCAAATTTGGTCCTCCAATTTTATTTTTATTTTTGTAAATTTATTCTCTCACTATTTTAATTATGCATTTTTTTTCTTTTATTAACTTGACATAAAATATTTAAGAAAATTGCTCACATGACAATGGAGTGCTGATATGGATATGCAATAGAGTGTCACATCAATATTTTTGTTATATATTGAATATTGAGTAAATTAGTTAACTAAAATTGTACAATTAAAATAATGAAAAACAAACTTCATAAAAAAACAATTGGAAGAACCAAATTCAAGAAATAACAATGATAAGAGAACCAAAAATATAATTAAGTCATCTCTCTATTAGCTACAACATATAAGTAAGACTTTATGAAAAGCATCACAACCCTCACTATAAGACCCTTTATACATGATCTTGTTGCAATCTCATGTTCCATAGTTCAACTTATTTATAATTAGGAATTGGTTTTTAACATAGTAATAATAACAAAGGTAGGAATTATTGAAAATGATATTGATGTACAAAAGAATTATCGAAGTTATTAGTTTATATCCATGTAGAAAGTTACGAGTTATTAAAAAGAAAGCTAAAAAAACACTCAACAAAGGAGTAAGAATATGTAAAATTTACTTAGATGGCTAAATGATAGAAGTTCACGAAGCTTAGACATCTCAAGAACTCGTCTTTGCTTTTCAGATTATATTAACAGACAGATAGATAACAGATGTGTCAACATGCTTACCTTGTTTTTGGCTTATGCAAGAGATATAATTGGAGATTTCCATAGAAGCATACAAGTGTATAATGATCTTTTATTCTTTAAGTTCAAATCATAAATTAAGGTTAAACTAGAAAAGTTTACGTTTGTTGTGCATGAACTTCAACTTAAGGCTGACTGTCTGGCAGTTTGCTAAGAACTGAGTGCTCTGGTTTGTGATCACATTCGAAGTCAAGATGAACAAATGCCCTCTCAACTTCTGGAAGTTTCTCTAGCTTTATCTGTAGGCTCTCTCCAATATTATGTGCTTCTTTTAAGGGTAAATCCTCTGGTAGTTCAATGTCAACCTGTTAAAATAGAACTAAAATTATAACATCTTTTCTTTGTCATGGCATAAGGTCCTGCCCCTCAAGAGTTATGAAGAGAAACCCGTTTCATGGTGCTAAAATCTGTGCCTCATGTTTTAATTTGCACATCCACTTGTGTTATGTACATAGAAGAAACTAGAAAAATAAGAGAAAAATAGCCCTGGAATAGGACTGCAAATCTGCAATGTAAGAAGCTAACAGAAATCATTTGCCTTAAATTAAATATTACAAAAGAGAAGGGGACGGTGAATTAAGGTTAGTCTTATATAAGTAATCTGTCATTAGTCATTACAATGTCAAATTAAATAACAAATATATTATGTTACAGTCTAATATTTAATAGTTCTAGAATTTGATTTGTATACATACCTCCACAAAATATAGAACACCAAATGTGTAGGCACGGACAGTGTCAATGCGCTTAATTTGAGGGTGCATTACGACAAGATATGTCAGCTTCTGCAGAACTTCGGGAGGTGCAGATTGTCCCACTAGTGAAACTGCAAATTTATCAAAATAAAACCCTCCAAAGATGATTTTGCATCCATGCTAATTAATATAAGCTAATGAAAAGGTGTAGTTGATAAGTTTGCATTAAAAATAGCATAAGATATCGAAATAAAACTTCAATTCTAATTAAAGAATATCAAAAATACTTAAAGAACTACGTCTCAGTAACATCCAAACATAAATTTAGAAAGTACTTTGCCTTAAAGAATTGCATCTAAGTTTTACCTGCATTTTCCATCACAGTGCCAGACCAATTTGTAATAGTGTAAATTGAAAGTAAAATAGCACCAACCGGGTCAATCCAGTAGTAAAATTTATCACCGAGAACAGCCGCAACTAATCCAATCACATTTGTTACAACATCAAAGTGGTGATCCTGCAAGTTGCCATTTGTATTTGTAGGATGTTGCAACAGTCTATTGACTCAATTCATAAAGTAGTTTATTATCTAAATAGAAACACACATACATCTGCATACGCACGGACAATTTTGTTCCCTGAGCTTCTACAGTAAAGCCAGAGTGCAAGCTTCACCACTGTAGCAAATATCATAATGGAGTACAACCATACCAGTTGATCATAAGACATCTTCTCAGGAGGATTGTTTTCAATTAGTTGCTGTATAGCCGTGACTAATACCTGAAAGCCTGTAGCAAAATGGATTATAAGTAAATTTTTTTATTTCATATTTCCAAATGAATCTGTGCCTTGCCTAGAGCATGTCCTCAAATATTATCTATGCCATGTCATACAAGATTCTGGAAACATTGGCATACTTGCTTGAATATCTTACAAAATTAGGTTCAAGTGCTCAGAATCTCAGATTCTATTATGATGTAAAGATGTTTAGTGTATTGAGTAAATAGTCTATGCACTGACAGTATAAAATACTTTTATATTGTCATCTAATCACAAATTATTATATATGATAAATTTGTTAATTTTTATAATAATTTTTTAAAAGTCACACACACCATGATTTCTGAATAGTTGATCGTGTAATTTTTTTTACCCTAATAGTGCATAAAAATGAAACTCTAGTATAATCCCATGAGACAAAAGACACTGCTATGTTTCAGTATGAAAACTTTGGGCATGGGTTGGACATCCTGCTAGTAGCCTTCTTCCTCACACATGTATCTTCTGATTTATGGTCCAATTAATGAAGAGACAGATGCTAGTTTCTTACTACTATATAACTTATCATCAGCTATAACCTAGTTGAAGCTGAATGTTGATTGCAAATTCCACAAAATAGAAAATGCTACTCGTTAAAAGTTTTGTTCAACAGGCGTTGACAAAAGGATATGGTCTTTAAGTTTACTAACAACATTTGAACTTTCAACTGATCAGATTCTATACATAGCAACATTAGCTTAGAAATTTGAGGCATATAATATAATGTTTCGTTGAAAATATTTGAATTAATCTTAAGGTACATAAGTATATCAAAATTGAATTTTGAAGTTGCACCATGAGAAAATTTTGCATAATTGCATTGTAATCTGCATTAGGCATACTCATCAAAAGAAACCGAGAAAATGAAATGTTGATGAAAACATTATATAAATGAAACACAGAAACTACTTTATTGCATGCACCTCCCAAGGAAATTATCTTAGATAATGACATTGAATAAGTAAAGATAAATGAACAGTTATTTGAAAGCAACGAATAGGCTAAATCAATTCAACTCACCAAGTGTAGCCATGACAGCAGCAAAGATAATTATACCCACTGGCTGCACCCTCAACTTTCCTATTGGATATTTGTACATATTTATATCCTTCATTGCAAGGTGGGTGAACCAAAGTATGCCACCAGCCATGAAGTCAAGCAGAGAATCCAATGTTGATGCTGCAACAGCTATTGATCCACTCCTTATAGTCACAAAAATCTAAATATGTATACGAATATTGTTATTTAATGGAGATAGTACCAATAAATATGATACTATACAACAACAAACATTGAGGGAGCTTACACTAAAACAAGTTTAAGTAATCAGTTGACAGAAATTGCTTCATGTGAAATTTCACTTGCAAATCATATTAACACATGATAGATTGGTTTATAACAAATGGAACCTGAACTTGGTGACTACTTCAAAATAAATTCATAAAATGCCTTTTCTATTCAGAACAACTACTCAGTTTCATGAATAAATGAATATATACATCGTATGAATATCACCTTCAATGCCAATAAAGCTGCATTTGCACAATTGGAAATCTTCATTGCTCGTTCATGTTGAGCTTGTTTTTCAATGTCTTCTACATCAGTGCAGTCCAATGTTACTACAGAGTCAACTTCTTCAAATGATTTAAGAGTAGCAAGTTGTCTACCATAGTATTCTTTCTCTCCTATAAATATTGAAACATAACACTTCAAATAAGAGAGAAGTTTGTGCTTTAGACACAGATCATGGTTCTATGACAGAATAAAGCAATCAAGCAGCTTAAAAATAGTGAAACAATTCTTTCGATGTTATTGGACAGTTTCAAATCCTATATTGATATGAATGATTTTATGAGCATGATATAAAAGTACATTCCATAACCCAATTGAGAGTCACACAAGATTGAATCTAGTAAACGGTGGTTTTCATTATATGATTAACACACTAAACCATAGTACACACACATCATACAAGAGAGAGGGAGAGAGACCTTGGCTTAAGTTGGTGGTAGTGGAGAATTGATGGTCAAACTCAAAGGGAGACTCAGAGTCGAGGCCAGAACGGATCTTATCAGGAAGCTTGGACAAGAAAGCTGTTCTAAGCGAGTTAAAAGAGTTTCCATCATGGTTCTGGTTCCCCAGTAGTGGCCTTGAACCCCAACTCCTATCCATTGAATCACAGCTAGTACTATACTAGTGCTAGCCAGTGGTCAAACATGCACCAGTGATATAAATGAAACTCATAAATAACAATATATTAAACAAGGTTTCTGTAATTAAATTGAACACTTGATTTACAGCCTTTAGGTTTTGTTTGGAAAAGTAACTTCAACATTATCACACAACCATTTTATAACAGGCTTGAAAAGTTTATCCAAACCGAGTCAATGTATAGGAAAGGTGTCATTTGACCAATAAACAATGAAATTCGGGAACAAGCATGCTGAATGCTGCATGCCGCATGCTGGCACTGCAAGGTGTCTTGCAAACGTGGTTGTAGTCAACTAAAATTTGAAGATTTGACTTCAAATTTGTGCTCACATGAACTTTTTTTAAGTTGCAGTTGAACCTAACAACGGATGACGAAGTAAAGAGTACTTGATTCTCGCTTAAATAAACATTTAGTTTAACTGACATGATTTTGATTCAAATAATGAGTGACGTCATTCTAACATTTAATTGATGGCAGCTTTCTCATTTTGAAAGACTTAATTGAGAAAGAACTAAATGGTTAGCACTCCACATAAATAATTTAATTTCAAGTTTAATAAGCTGAACAATTTAATTTCACATGCACTTTTTTAATTTAAGGAGTTTTTTTTTTTTTAGTACACTGTGATAACAAAATTTGAATTTAGGACATCACATAAATAATTCAAACTCCTCACCATTACTCCTTTTAAATTTGAGGTTACATGTTACATTATTCAAGATGTTTACTTATTAACATAGATCAAAATTAGCAATTAAGATTATAACTTCAAAGATTGTTATACATATGCATCTATTTATTACAATATATTAATCATCGATTTTTTAATCAATAATTATAATTATACTTCATTTTTTAATTGCATTCCTTCACCTTAAGACAGACAAATTCCTTTTCGTTTGGATCGAAATTTCGTTGAAAACCTGATAGAAGTGTTTATAGCATACTTTTATGCACTCTTTTTCAACACTATTATTGAACACAATCTCATGTTTACCCACTAATAAGATTCGGCACTTATTCTGTCAAAAAAAAAACAAAAAGATTTGGCACTTATTAGAACCAGTGGCAAAAATCTAATAGTGTCAAAAAGTAATTGCTAACAAGTTTCCAATTCATCTTTGAATGGGTTAAAGTAGGCGCACTAAGTAAATTGAAAATTAGAGATTAAAAAATGAATTGTAATTATTCACCAATTTTACAATAAAATCTTAGTATTATAAGGCATGAGATATTTTTTTAAAAAACCTAAATATTTCTCTAATTTTAAATGAAATATCTATTAAAAAATCAATCTTAACCTGTACGCATCAAAATCTTGACTCGTAATGGGCCAGTTCGACCAGCTACCGATTATCCCATTTTCAAGATAGCATGGTAGTATCACACAAGTCACAATTTTCTACGATTGCTTTTATAACCATTCTTTAGCAAAATATTACGTTAAAATGGCTCATAAACTATTAATTTTCCTTATATAGAGATACGCAGATAATAATACGCGTCAAAATTTGGCGAGTATTTGAGAATGCTTGTTTGAATTAAAAAATAAATGATAAAAGTAACTCAACCATCCTATAGTTTAACATGTCAAGTTGCCAGCTCATTTTGTTACTCATTATGACAAACTAATTCTGGCATTATTGCAACACATAAATTGTCTTTTAAAATATAAAGTAATATAGATTAACGAAGTAGACCATCAATAAACACTGTCAAAGTTGAAAAGGCTCAAACTCAGACATCTCAAAACCAAAGGGTAAGAGCAAGAGCAAGTTTCAACAGTGTCACATTATTGGGTGGCTAAACAATATCAAGGCAACAAACTTGAAGGTTATCCAATCAGCTTCTGCCAAGAGCTCAGTACCTGTGAGCCAACTTCTCCTTTTCCAGGTAGTTCTGAACATACCTGCATCCATCAAAAACCATGTTAGACATACAATTTAACCAGCCGGAGAGACTCAAAGCTACTTAGCTAATGAATAATTCTATGGAAAGGTGAATCACTCAAGAGGTTGAACTTTTCACCATGATATGCACTTTGAGATTCATGGCAGGATATATTAGCCCGTTCATCTTCAGTGTACTCAATCAATGAATATGCACCGTTTCAAGTTTCAAGGGTGGCTTCTCATAGGCAAATCCCGGCTATCTCTGCACCCATATCTCATTTATCACTAAGTAGTTATGTAGGGGCATTAGCTGCTGATCCAAGCTGTTTTCCTATCAACGTCATTTGTTCAAGTTGAGAGTTTGTTTGTTCAAATCCCCAAACCTGAGTTTACACGTAACACAACTACAAGGCATGATTTCCCAAAGTAAAAAAAATTCTCTGGCAACATGGAGTTTCAAAAGCCCTCTGCCAAGCCTCTAAGTTGTTGACCTGTGGGTGGCTTGACGTTTCATTGAGATGGGCGTGACTGTCTTCTGACTCTTGAAGCACCCAGAGTTTATTTTCAACTAACATACATGGTCCAAGGCACAAAAGTACTAAAAAATTACAATCTTTAACCCTCGGGAAAGAACCAACAAAGTCTTGACTATGCTTTGTGGATATTTTGGCTATGTGTTCTAGTTTTATGTGTGAACAACTTTTTACATCTTCTATTTTATGAATTAGAACCTACACTAGATTATAAATTGAACATAATTAAATTTTAGTAGTAATTTTTAGGTTATTTTGCTTATTTACATCATTTGTGTCCGTGTGCATGTTTGAATTTAATTAGGTAGAATCTTATGATCTTGTAATGTGTTTATCCTCCCTGTCCAATCTCAAAACCTTGTATTGTGCCTATTTGTAGGCACAATGTAGGCTTCAAATATGGTTTCTGGGTGCAAAGAGAAGCGAATATTATTACTAAATATACTGAAACACAGCCAATTCAGCATACCAGCACATCACACTCTCGTTGACACACTAGGATAGATATGAGATACTCAAGTACATGTCAAAGCAAGCTTGCCAAGTCCTTTAAGCATATTAGTGAAGCCCAGTATACATATTTGTTGATTTCAACAAGAAACTACATCGAGAAGAACAAACTGAAGGATCTAACATTTCCTCTCACACAGAAAACCAAAAAAAAAAAATCTTAACACCTGAAGAGGTCACCAATCCATTGAAAAGTACATCAAACTGAACAGAATCACCAACCAATTCATTTATCAAAACAGATTCGTTCCTTTTTCCCTAACACAAAGCCGAGCCAAGAAATCCTCACCGATTTTGAATAAACTGGATGAAACCTCAGCCATCCTTTAATTCTAATATTTGACAAATTTAACTTACAAATGATAAAAAAAAAATGCATGAATGGTTGAGATTTGATTAAACTGGCCACTCTCCAGTTTTCCCAACTGGAAAGGATCCATCTACCACCAGATCAATATCGGTCAACTTATTTCCAAAATTAACAACAATACACTCAATTGTTCATCGTCGTTGGATCAAATTTACAACCACAAGCATCTACATACATAACCATCGCGTAAAAGAGATAAGAGGAAAACCCTAATTTAGAGAGAGAGAGAGAGAGAGAGTTACGTGTAGGTGCCGACAAGGGGACCGAGCAAGAGAGTGGCGTTGATCCAATTCTCGGAGACCTTGTGGTGGATCTTCGTGGGCAAGTCCTTCCAGAGACCCGTCATTATCTTCTGCTGGAAAGGCGAGAGAGCGTAGATCACGGACTTCACTGGCACAACCTGTTTCCCCATCTTCTTCGCTATCGCACAACCACGCAACACAAACGAACGCGAATCTGAGATGAAATCAGAGCAAATGAAATATGAACCCTAATTTTCTACTTTGTTCGGTTGGGATTGGGATTGGAATTGGAATTGGATTGGATCTTCTCTGTGCCGAGTCCAGTTTAAAACGACTGCGTACCACTGCCTGGCCACCAAACGTACACGTCACTATTTTTTAGGAAAGTATGGAACAAGTGTTATTGTTTTGTTTTCTTTTTTTTATTTTGATTATATAAGTGTTTTTAGCTTATGTAAAATATAAAAATATCTAGATGTTTCATTTTATATAAAAATATATAACAGATCAAAAATAAAAAAATAATATGCAATTTATTTGTTAAAAAGTTAAAAATAATATTTTGTATACTTTAAGATAAATTATGTTTAAAAATTAAATTATTTTTTAGAAAGCACAGTTTGAATTGATATTTCTCCTGCTACATGGACTTTGGGTCGATATTTGAATTACTATCACTGAATGGGAATGACTAATATTGTCGCTATTTTTACACAATTTACTTTATATATTATTAAATTTAAAATCTTTATTCTTAAAATTTTATAAATATAAAAAAACGATAATAAAATACTATTTAAATAAGGTTGTATGTCAAAAAAAATTATTTAATCAAAAGAACTTATAAACTAATTAAATAAATTTATTAGTTCTTTGAATATTTTATCAAAACATTTTGTGTTAAATAAAGTTTTAGCACTAACTACATATCTTTTTTATTTTTTTTATTATGTATAATATGATGAGCTTTAATATTAAACTATTTTTTCTCTTTAATTATTTATCTAATATAATCAAAGTAAAATTTAATTTTTTATTTATTTTAATCAAAACTTAATTTTTATGACCAACATTAAATAAAATTTTATTTCATAAATAATCAAAAAAATTAATATTTTATAGATTAAACTAATTTTTAATATTTTTTTAAAGTTAAAAATTTCAAACATCTTTTATTTTATATTTTAATTTTATTTATTTATTTTAATAAAATATTTTTCTTGAATAATTTTATTTTTTATACATATATTTATAAATATTAGTACAAAACATAAAAAAATATTATAATTATTGTTTTAAATTTGTCCACTTGTTTGAGGAATTACATTCGAATATTCTTGTTATTTAATCTAAGAATAGGAATAAATCAAGTCCAAACAAACTTCGAATAAATAAGTCTAGTCTATTTTATATAACTAAAGTCTAAGTTTAGTCTATTATTTATTATAGACTTTTTATAGGTTTGACTTTATCGTTTTAAAAATTTGATCTAGTTTACTAACCTATTTAAAAATTTACTTTTTATTTATCATATTAAATAAATTATATTTCTTTAAATAGGCCAACAAGTCTATATTCAAACAAGCCTAATTAAACAAGTCATTGAATCTTCTTTTTTTCTAATGCCTCATCTTTATATATAATTTGATTTTATTCTTATAAAGTTATTTAGTTAATAATATTATTACTAGTGTAACATAAATTTTTATTTTTATTATATTATATAAATAAATAGGTTGGCATGAGGTCTAATAATCTTTTTTATAAGTTTAAATCTAACCTGTTTAAATAAATAGGCTTATTTTAAAGTTTAAATCCAACCTTTTATCAAATAGGCCATACTAAATTTTAAACAAGATAGGTCATAGGTTTCTATTTAAGGTCTAACCTACTTTCATCCTTATTTTAATCACAATAATAATTCTTCCTAACAATCTTTTAGACAATAAATTTGAAAACAAGTAAGGAGGAATGAATGAAGGTTAGAAGAAATGGGTCAAATAAAAAATAGGTAGATTTATAAATTATTTATATTAAGAGAAGAAAGAAAATACTAAAAGAAAATGAAAAACTGAGTTGTTTTTTGTTTATGTAGTTTAAAAAAGTACGAAAAACAAATGAGAAAGTGATATAATTTTTTTATCATTAATAAAATGATAAGAATCAAGTGAGTTCCACATTAAATATAAAATAGATAGAATTTAAAAAGTATTTTTATTAAATTTGAATTTTCTTTTTTCTTTTTTTCCTATTTATTCTTTACAACCATATGAAAAATAATATATTTTTCTGATTTTCTATCCATTTAACTTCGCTCCTCGTTTGTCTTGATGCAAACTGAGTGTAAAGATTGGGTTTTTCATTTAAAGAAAAACTAATTGACTAGAATTCTATAGTTCCATTGCTTAGGAAAAAATTATGACGGGTGCCTCACTAACGAGTCACTTACATGTATAGTTAGTTTGATAATCACAATGTTTCATATCATAGTAAAAATATGTATATATATTAGACTGGCTGATTTAATCAGAAATTTGGTGAACAAGATTGATATATAGTCCATTTAACAAAAATAAGTGGTTAATTTGAAAGACAATACAAATCGAAAACTAATAGATCATTTTGGTTCAACTTATTTTAGAAAACTATTTATTTATTTTCAACTTCTTAAGAAAACTTTTAAAAATAAATCATTATTATTATCTAAATTAAAGCTGAACCAAACATACAAACATGTTTAAGTTTAACCCAGTTGTCTTAACTTTTTAAATTTACTCTTTTATTCAACTAAAAAAAAATTTAACTTTTATCATTCTATGTTAAGTTGTTAATTTATTAATTTATTTATATATATTATCAATTTAAATACGATTCAACCACAAAATTTGATAAATCAATAAATTACAAAACAAGCCTTCGATTCAATTATTGGTCTTATTTTAAATCACCGTTTCGTGCATGAATGAACCAAAATAAAATAAATTCAATAGAAATAAAGTTGTGTACGCATATATTTAGTGTATTATTATGCTGTCATCGTCATGGACAACTAAAAGAATATTAATATAATGATGATACATCAACTCACCTTAATTATTGAGCTTATTTAGTTATAAAGCAGACTTTACTAATCTTTTATATGGTGTGTAAATGTGATTTGGCTAGAGGATTGAGTATCTGGTGGTGGTCAGAGACATGATGGCCCCCATGATGGACATGCAGAAATCTAGAATAGTCCCACTTTACAAAGACATGCATTAATAAGTCAAGCCAAAAGAAGATTATTTTGGCTCAGTAGAGCTAGGGACAACAACATCCACGTCTACTACATTAACCTCAATGGCCCTACCAACATTAGACATTATCCTTAAGATATGGCCATCTTAACAAAGCTTATTGTTATTGTGCTCATTAAAGTACATTCTCTTGTTTTAAGTTCAAATTCTAAATAGATAGTTGTGTTAAATTTTAAAGAAAAATTTTACTTTTTATAAAAAATTTATTTGACTAGAATAAAATTGTTTTTTGATAAAAAAATACTTATGATCTTAAAAAAAAAAAATACCTACTCTCATATTAAACTCTTCTTTCCATTCAAGCATCAACAACCTACAATAATAATAATCAGTTTATAAGTCCCAGCAGGGTTGTATTTATAGACATTACAGATATATATACTGTTCAATCGGTCAAAATATAATAATAATAATAATAATAATGAAATTGTCCTAGTTTTACAAAGCCTATGATGCGATGACTGTGACAATGAATATGTACTCCTCCGTTTTTCTTCCCATGTGAAGTTTTCTTGTTGCTGCTTCACAGAATTTACATGCAGGAACTGACATCAAATGCTACAATTTTAAATGTAGACATGCTATTGGTCAGTTTTGGCCCGTTTCATTTCATTGGAGGAGAATGTAGAGGGACTACCACTGAGTTGAGGGCTCTCTTCTCTAATATTCGAATTCAGCATAGCAAGTTCTCTTAGTTGTTGCCTTTTGTAGAGGTCCTGTGACTCATCCTGCACATGAAATTGAGGAGAATAAGAAATACTTTTATGCTACTCATGAATTAATTTACCTTAATGTGACTTTGCTAAGTGATTTGCAACTTGACTCGCGGAGCATTTGGCTGGAAAGAAAACCCACTTTTCTACATATTTCTCTGTGTGGTGCAGCTAATTTATTAGCATAACAAAGAAAGTAAACACTTTATAGTGGATTGATTATCTTAAGTTTTGTGCAGAACAGAATAGTAAATAAACAACACAACAGTGGGAAGGAAATAAGGTTTTCTGATACCTAACAATTCTTTTCTTATTTTTTAAATCTGAGTGATTGCCACTATAAAGGAAAACAATGTAATAATTGACAACACCTTGCATAAAATGCCTAAGGAGAAAAGTAGACACAATATATGTGATTAGTAAGTAATATTATTAACTCAACATCAGAGTTAAAACTATACCATGGGTTTAAGTAGCTCTTCTATGATTTCCTGTGCTTGCCTCAGCCTTATATCAACAATATTGACAGGTAACTCGGCCTCAATCAAAACGTGCAGTGGTTCATTTAAGTGCTCATAGCCCGGCCTTCCCCTTAACAACTCTTCCTTTAGATTATAACAGGTAGAGTGAAGTTAATGGTTACAATTAAAAAAATAAATGTAGTAGTCAGAAAGAAAGAAAGAAAAAAAGAAAGACACTGTCAACAAATTGAAATGAGAAGCAACTATGACATTAAATTAGTTGCTTAGGATTTGCAACTTGCAAGACAATCCCCTAAAGAAGAGATGATACCTTATCTAGTTCTTTTATTGAACCCTTCCCTCGGATGTATACACGGCAACCTGTTGTAGCCTCCACTCGCTTCAGTGAATTACCCCTAGGGCCAAGAAGCCGTCCAACTAAATTGAACTGAAATTTAAGCTAGGCTTAGTGACACAAAGCTCAGTAGAACACCATAAAACTATTAGAACAATACATGGTATAAACCAGCATAAGGTTACAGCAAATTGCATTAAAATATTCTACATATCTTCTTACATTTGGATAGCTATCATTTGCAATATCCAAGCGCAATATCCTCTTCACAATGTGAGAGCTTGGGACACCTGGTGATGTTTGCCAATCCACGTTTAGTCCTTGTACTCCAGCTAACCCCTGATGTAAGATTGAATTTAACCTCTTAGAAAATGAAATGACTAAAGGTAAAAGGATAAAAAAGAAGAAAGGATGAATGAAATGGAAGAGGAATAGTGATACATGATAGAAAGAAAACAAGTTATAGCTGCTCTGTTTCAACAGAAACAGATTGAGGGAACCAATGTAAATTTCACAAAAATAGGTAACCTTGCGGTCATAAACGAACAATTCCAAAAGTTTTCACTGTTAGATGAAGACATATGCCTCCTCACACAAGAGAGCATAAATAATGCCGTACCAAATTAAACTTATTAAAAGAATGGGGTAGATGGGTAATCAAAATTAAACTTTAATACCATATCATGAGCTGAGGATCCCAAAATCTTAAACTCAGATTAAGAGTGAAAACAAATGAGTGGTGTTTTATATTATATTTCTAACTATTGTCACCCTATATACACAATGGAAAACAGATAATCTAAGTACGTACCTGAAGTTGTAATAGGCTGAGAATTAGATTTTCTTACAATACATGAATAGCTTATAGTTAACATTGAAGCAAGAAAAAGTAGGAGCTAAACATGGAAGAGTGCCGGAGAATGATCTATTAAACAGAATTATAGAACAGAAAAATAAAATACTTACTTCGTGTGACAAGCTGTTCCAGCCTGTAAAATTTGGTGGTATGTCTAAGGAAGGCATAAGATTGGGTTTGGAGCTTCCGAACTGCACTCTGTCATAGTCACTAAACCCTTGATTCTGCACCAATCCATTCTTTCCAGAAACCCTTAAAATCTCTGATAATAAGTAACACTGAACATAAGAACGAGTATAAAGAACGGGACCTTACTAGCAAATATGAACATGAAGGGCCACTAGCAAACACATACAATTCAAACCATGAGTAAGAAAACAAAACGTTCTAGCTAGCATAAATATGATGCAAATTGTTGTGGATAGAAATGCAAATTGCCACCATCTTTTCGGACGTTTTAAGGATCTTTTCCTCCCTGCATTTTGTTCTTTCTTGCTTTTCGGTTGTCCACAACTTACCAACTAAGATGATTGATTCCTTTTCATGAGTTTATCAACAGATAAGAATTCTATAGAACCATGTTGAAGTTTGCTATGGCTACATATAGGAGACTAATCCGGTTTCAACAATATAGACTTCTAATTCCTTTAGCAATTATTAGTGATGACAGAGCTAACCATGAACCAGTAAACTGAAATGAAATCCAAGTATACTTGAAGCTGGTGACAACATCAAAACTTGACAATTCAGGGCAATTTGAAAGAGATAATAATAGACCTCGAGACAAGGAAAATGAGATACTAATCCAAGAAACCAGAAAACTAGGTTATGACTAGGCCCAATTCACCTGAAACAAGAGGTGAGATCAGTTGAAACCAACAGAACAACAAAGGGAGGAAATTCTCAACAACATCAAGGTTTTAAAAACAGCCTGTGACCACGATTTCAGCCACAACATCAAGGTTTTTTTTAACTATTTTGTGACCGCAATTGCAATTGCATCAGCTGTATTTGTCCGCAATTTCCCACAATGTCAAGGATCATGACTAAACCGTGATTTAAAACCTTATGATACATAGATTAGAATAACCAACCTTGATTTAAGAGCCTGGTACACAAGGGCAGGACTTGCATGAAAGGTCCAAGCTTCTGGTGTTCTGCTAGCAGCTCCGTTAAGTACTGACTACAAAAATTAATATGAACATCCATCCAGAAGTTAATTGAAGTCCAGAGATCAGACATATAGGTATACATATAAACATAGGTACCAAAAAAATCAAAATTTTCAGTTTCACAATAGCAAGAATCACCCCAAATCCATTTACCTGTCAACATCAAAATTGCCTCTCATGTTTATGTTTGGTGAATTGGCCCTTGCTGTTGAAGGTGAGGAAATCTGATTGTACAAACCAGACATCAATTCTACAAGAATAAAGATTGCAGAATAGCACAGAAAGACTAGAGATAATTCAAGGTACTAAGAGAAATAAAGGGTTGATTGAGATGGGGTTTGGCCTCAAAGATCCTAATGGAAAAACACAGAATCACCTCACTTGTGTTTGAAAGGAAAAGGAGCAGATGGTAATGGAAGAAGGAAAGTTAAAAAAACTAGAAATATAGATGGAGGGCCACCTTCTGTTGCTCAGTGGTAAAAGCAAACGTTAAAGGGTGTCCGTCAATCCATCCATCTATCTCTCTCAGGTGTGTTTTAATTGTTGTTTTGTTGACTTCAGTTGCATATGCAGTGTTTGTATCATTGTCCTAATGAGGAGTAGTCTCGAGTTTAATTATAAGTAGGCAAATATGTTAAGAGGAAGAGTTTATTGCTCACAATAACCATATAAGATCAATATAAAATTCTCTCTGTTAAAAACTATTTGTGATCTAAACGAAAGAAATGTCTTCATAAATAGATTTTCTTATTTTATGAGAAAATTTATTGATTTTTATAGTAATTATTTTAAAATTATATTATCATGATTTTTAAATAATTGTGAGTTTAATGACAACGAACAAAAATTAAACTCTAGAATTTATTTTTATCAAGAAATAATTTTCCAATCAAGAGAGGGAGGGTAGTCAAAGAAAGATATGAAAGCACTTCAAATTTTCACAACATTTTTAAAGAGCAAGGCAAAGAGGCCTTTCCTTGGGTGATGTGACTATGAGACTTGTCATCTAGAGAATGGTAATTAAAATGCCAAAGCAATCATTAAAATGCTGAAGCAGTCGTGCACGCTCCAATAAGGGTGCGTGGAGACGGATTCGCTTCAATCAATAACAAAGAAGAAGCAAAGAGAGGGTACTCCGATGACCAATGTGGGTCAATGGCACCAAATCATGATCACGTACACTTTTTGAAACGAATCACCCTCACGTTTCACGCTCATATACATAACATAGCATAAATGATGATAATCAAATCCCTGCTAGCAGTTAGTATTCCTTTCTCTCTCCAAAGTTCTACTCAGTTATTTATATTCACTGCCAAGCAAGGAAAATAATCAAATATCAACCTCCAAAACTAGCAATAAAATGTATCAAATAATGATTGGATGAAATTATGTGACTACTGTTAATTAACCTACAAGATATGTTCATGAGTTTAATGATGATGTACTAAAAATAATTAAAAAAAAATCTCTATCTTTATTCAAGTGGTAAGAAATTTAGAGTTTTTTTAATTATAGATGAAAAAAATAAGTATTGAACCATTAAATATAAATCTACCAATTCAATTCAAATGGGTTAAAGGTGTGGTACAATGTTCAGATATGGAGGGTAAAACAGAGAAAGAGCTGCTATTATTAATCTTGACAGCTTAATTGCTATTATTAATTCATTACTAAAATCAACTTGCTTACATTTGTTTGAAAATCATATGCTATTTGTATTTTAAACGACCTTTTGCCCCATTTCTTGTCTTACTCGAACCAACCCTACTGACCTACCAGAACAATTCTCTTTTGATTGAAACTTTATAGGCTTCATCACTGGGGAATCAACACACACAAAACACATTTTATATCTATTTATAGATAATTTTTTAATCATAAATATATTTTATTTTATATTTTATTAATTTTTTTCATAATAATATTTTTCCATAGAATTATAGGAAAACAATTTAACACTTTTTAGATTCTTAATTATTTTTAATTTAATTTTATCGCATAACACACAAATAATATATTAATTGTTTCAAAATTTATTGCGATCTAATCATGAATTAAATTTAATGCCAAGAAGGCAGGCATGATCAGAAACTCAGAGATCTTTTCTTTCTTTTTCTGTTTCTTTCCATATAATATACAAGTTTTAAAAAAAAACGACATATGTCGTGTTCATAATATCATGTTTAAATATATTAATTATTCCTAAGTTGCCATCTAGTGTCATGAATTAAATTTAATGCCAAGGCATTGTTAGAAACATCTTTTCTCTCTTTTCCTTTCATATTAGGATTGATATATTTTAACAAACTTGATATATCATATTAATAATATCATGTTCCGATAAATGCCATAGAATAGAAGGTGTATGGGTGGAAGATAGAGGGGAGGCATAGGATTCCTAGGGCTATGAGGTGTGCTTGCAGAAAATGAATGGCAACGTGCATGTTGGGCCAGGGTCAGGGACGATAACTTTGCGAAGCAAATAAAGCCATTTGGTAGCTCACAATTATGTGAGTGGTGATCCTGTTTTTTTCTTCAAAATTTTACTTTGAACGATTATAATTTTTTACTAAATTTTTAAATATATTATTTTAGTTTAATTTTTAAATAAATTTTTAGTTTTGTAAACAATTTGAATAGGTTTCTAAATATTTGTAATAAGTAGGTGAGCGTGTTTTGTTCTCTTTATATATTTTTTTGAAAAATAAAATTAAGAGATCATTTATTTCATAATTATTTTAAGTCAAACACATTTAACTGTAAAATTTATAAGTGATGAATTACTAAATAAATAAATATATTTTATTGATACAAGTATTATTAATTAATTTTTTTAAGTTTTCTTCTAAAGTATGAAGTCATACCTATACAACTTTTAGATTTTTCTCTTTCTAGCATGTTCTATTTATTTATGTGTCTCTCTCATTAGAAGCTTGTTAAGTATCATTCTTTATTTATGTCCCATTTTTTTGCATTGTGAATCACGTCTTGCCTTTGTCAATGTTAAAGATGTTACAAGCTTGTTGATTTTCACTTAGTTCATTCTCAATCCACATTGTACCAAGAAATTGGTCTACTTTGATGTCACTTACTTCCACTTAGTTCATCCTCAAATCACATTATATCAAGAGAGAGACTTGTTATAAAACTACTTATAACGTCTTATTACTTTCATGATCAACAATTGTGCTTACCAACCAACACAAGACTTCTCAACGTACTTTAGTTTCACTCACATGTTTTTTAGAAAACTTCTCAAGAAGTCGCGTATCCCATAATTATTCCTAGTCAAAAACACTTAAGTATGGAGTTTTTAAGTGATCCGTTAATAAAAAGTATATGCATGTATTGATATAGGTAGTATTAATTAATTTCTTTAAACTCTCAACAAATATACAATTTCATACTTTCAAACGAAATCACCTATCTCGTAATTGCTCCAAGTCAAACATACTTGAGTATGAAGTTCTCAAGTAATAGGTTATTGAAAAGTAGATGCATATTATATGTATAGACAGTATTAATTAATTCCTTTAAGTTATCAACTATATAGTCTCATACCTTCACAACTTTTAGATCTCTCTCTTTCCAATGTGTATTTGATTTGTTCGTATGTCTCTCCCATTAGAAGCTTATCAAGAACCGCTACATATTTGTACATCATATGTCTCTCACATTCCTTTTGTCCTTGTTGATATTTGGGATGTTACATGGAAGGTTACTTCAACAACGATGAATGAAAAGATTAAAGGATATGAGGTAGTTAAGTTAAGGGTTGCTTTGTTAGATTTATAACTTTTATGTATGGATAGGTAGGTAAAATCTTTTGTTCTATTTACTATTGGTGACTGTGTTGATCCTAACACATTGATGTTATGTTTTTTTTAGTATGCAAGAATTGAAGACATGTACAAAATATTTACAACAACTCATGCACCTTACTCAACATTAATGTCATGTTCTTATTTTAAATGTATTTCATTTTGTTGTATTTGGATATATCTTTTGTTCTCATAACTCTTTTATCTATTATTATGATTTTAATATTAGCATTTGTATTATTTAAATATTATTTTTACTTACTAGTATGATGTTGGTGATGTGGTGTGTGAAAATTTTATTTAATTTTTGTAATTAAATTAATAAAAATATTTTAATAAATTAAAACAAATTTTATGATTTGTGTGTTTATAGTATAAATTTTGTTTTATCAATAAATAAAAAATTATTGTTGAAGTGACTTTTAAGATAAATATTATAAAAGTAAATAAAATTTAGGTTTAATCACATATTTAGTTTTTTAGATATTGCAATTATACAATTTTAGTAAAGTTTCAATTATATCAATTATGTCCCTCAGGTATTTTAAATGTGTAATTTTAGTTCCTTATATATCAATAATATAATGTTAGTCACTCAAGTATCATAATTATACGATTGTAGTCTCTCAAGTTTCACAATCATGTCATTTTAATCCTCCAAATATCATAATTATACGATTTTAATTCTTAAAAAATAATTTAAATTTACAATTATGAAATTTAAAATACTAACATTGTATATTTGTAATATCCAAGATACTAAAATTACGTTATTACAAAAATTAAAAAACTAAAATTGTACAATTAAGATTGAGACACTAAGATCATACACTTATAATACTTAAGAGATTTAATTTGAACAATTAAAATTTTAAAAATTAAAATTAGACAATTATAATACTTGAGAATCAAAGTACAATTAAATCTAAAATTTATTGTGTATAACATAATAATTTGTTATTAAATAATAATACCAATTTTTTTATTATTAGTGTATATATTATTTATTCATATTAAAAGAAATGTCTAATTAGAATATGAGTGTCACTTTTCTAAGTTATTTTAATTTACAATAAAAGAATAAATTGACTTGGTATGTTTTTTTGGTACATAAATCATATCGATTTGTTATTAGGATTTAACATTTCTAATACGAGGAGAGTTATAAAACGAAAAAAAAAAAAATGTAACTACCGTTAAATTAAAATATTTCAGAAATTTAAACCATTTCAAATTAACAGTGGATATCCCTTACTATTGAGATTTTAGTCTACTATAAATATGTTTTAGCGAGCACGATAGATGTCATTTTATTTTTCTTTTTAAGATAAATAAACGTTCATCCATATCAAATAGGTGCTTAAAAGATGAATAATAATAAAAGCTTTTGGGTTTAATTCAAATTCCATGTTTGAGTAACATCAATATCAATAGATCATATATAAAAAAGATAATCGTAAATTTCAAGAGAAGCTGATAAATCAGGTAAATTGAAACCACCAAGGCTGAACTGAATATTTCAAGAGTTCAATTTGAACTAATTACGAATAGAAAATTTAAAATTCCATTCCAAGAAGAAAAAAAAGGGGGGAGCTAAAACAAAAATGCCTTAAATCTATGGAAAGTAATCATGTTCTATCATCGGTCTTGTACGAGTCCCACATGCTAATGGTACTTTGATATCACCAATTGTCATATCCATGATTTCATTGCTATCAGCTACACATTCCAATTTCTGTATCCTTGCTCCTTTTTTGTGTCTTCTCATTCCAACAACTATTAGACCCAAAATGATCAACAACAGAATCCCACCAACCACAGATGGAACCACTATCCTCAACATGGATTTGTTATTCTTATTCTCCCCACCACCACTAGGTACTGGTGATGGGGCATTTGATTCCACAACTATAGAGAAGTGCCCTTGTTGCCATGTTGAACACACATTTCCAGGTAATAGAAAGTTAAACTGCACTGAACCATGCAAATCAAAGTACACACACCTGGCCAATGCCCCCAGTGGTGCTGGTTCCACATGAGGGAAATTAACCAAAACTGGGTTATCAGAAGCCCTTATATCCAATTCAGGTAACTCTGAGGCAGACAAATTGACACCACTATAGGCCAAGAGGCCCAAAACAGGAGCCAAATATGAAAAACCAGGTAAAGGGTAAAATGTACGAGACCAATTACCCAAGTTTTGGTACACCAACACAAGCCTCTCCACATAAGGCTTCTCAACAACCCCAATTGGGATCTCAAATTCTTTGTAGCTGTGAACACCCCTTGTCCTCAAACTACCACTCCTAAGCCTCAATGCTGAAACTTTGATCCCTGTTAGGTTGGTGAGCACTTGACCATCATAGGGTACCCCAGTTCTTGGGCTGGAAAGAGCCCTAAAGGCCCAATCTTGAAGATGGGCATCTAATAAACGAGCCGAGACAACAGCATCAGGTGGGAGTTGAGCACTTGTAAGTAAGACACAAAGAAGGCATGGCAATGAGAGCAGCAAAAAAACACTGGTTCTGACCCTCATCAAGATCTCATTTGTATGATCAAAATCCACCAAAACTCACACAGATTTTTTTCTCGTTGAACCAAACAAACAAACTGGCAGAGGCTTCGGCCATGTAAAGAATGCCACTCAGAAAAATTGTTCAGAATTCCCTTTGCCAGAAAAGAAAAAAATATATATTCAGCATTCTGTTTTCGTAGCATATGCTAATGATAAGGGTAAACAAATATCTAAAAAATAAAAAGACATAGAGAAAATACGGCTTCAAAAAAAACAAACCAGGTGTTCTAGTCAATTGGGGTAGAGGGTTCAAGAGCAAATCTTGAAAATTCTCATCTAATCAATTTGGTGTTTGAAATTCAAAGGAGACAAATTAAAAGAAAAAGGTTAACCTTTGATCAGAAATTTGCTTGTGTTTTAGTTGAACAGGAATTAAAAAAAAAAAAAAAACACAGAGAGAGAAGAAAGTGTATGGAAAATGGAAGGTGAGAAATTTGTGAAAGATCAGCTGAGATTTAGGAGATGATGTGGGGGGTGGCGTGTGAATTAGGGAGTGTAATACTCACTGTAATGCATGGATGGACACATTGCTTGTTCTCCTCTTTCCTATTTTGAATGATATTTATTTATGTACTTACCTTTTTAACGTAATGATATAATATCGGTATCCCTCAATTCTCATAATTTTGAAGATATACTAGTATTTGAAAAAGGTCATGACTACTGTTTCATATTTCTGTAAGACAACACTGTACATATTATTCTTAAATATATTGTTGTCGTCTAAAATTTGGGATACTATTGTATTTAGTTTCATAAATTTAAATTTATTTTTTAATTTCTTACTTTTAAAAATAATCCTTTTAATTCCTTTTGTAACAAAAAAAAAAATGTAAGCTATGTATTCAAATTGTTAAAAAATAGTCAAGATGGATTAAAATGAGAGTATATTTTGAATTGAAGGATTAAAAAAAGTAAATTTAAATTGGATAAATATATATTTTTACCTTTAATTTTTTTTATTTTAGTCTTTTATTTTTTTAATTATTTTTAGTCTCTTATAAATTATTATATTTTATTTTTCATCTCTAATAATAATTTCAATTATTAACTAATGATGTAGTGAGCATAAAATATGTGTAAAATAATTTTATTTAAGTTTCTAGTGATTTTTTATAACTAAATTTTTTTTTAATAAAAATATTTATTTTTTGTTTTTTTAAAAAAAATATAAAATTTGAAATTTTAAT
>JAMLFT010002214.1:0-26617 GCA_026544285.1 Pachyrhizus erosus | reverse complement strand
TAATTATTTTATTAGATTATTTAACATCGTAATAGTTAATATTATTATTATATTATTATATATTATTTAATAACAAAAATTATTCTAGTTATGCGGGTTAAAAAGTATTGGATGACATTTCTCAAGCATATGGTTTTAAAATAAATATGCATTAATCCAGATTCATGGCCTAAATATTGTTAGACAAAAAATTGTTAAGTTTTGTGGTATTCTTGGCTTTCAGAATACTCTTATAACAATTTATTATCTTGGCTTTCCTATTGTTAAAGCGGGAGTTAAAAATTCAAACTTTTCCATCATTCTTGACCATTACTGGCTGGAAATCGAAACTTTTTAAACCGTACTGGTCGGAATCCCTTGAAAAGTCTGATCTGAATTCCATCCCAATTTATGCCATGCAAAATCCATGATTTCCAGATGGAGTTTATGATGCTATCAATTTTGTCAGAAGGAATTTTATTTGGGGAGGCTCTTCCTGCCATTGGGCAGATTGGAAGAACATGGCTAAACTCAATAGTATATTTGTTTAAAGACTGAAAATACATACTTTATAATGTTAAGATAGAAATGTAACATTTTTATGTTTATAATAAATTTTACAAAATTATTTTTGAATATAATTTATTTTCAGGAATCAGATTACACATATTTTTTCATTTATTTATTCTCATGTAAAATGGTATGACTTTTGTGTTCCTATAAAAATAAAAATTATTTTGTAAAATAAATTTTTACCTTTCAGTTATTTTACTTCATCTATTTAATTTTTGTAAAATTAAAATAAATTTAAAAATATTTAAAAAATAATTAATATTTATTAAACAAATAATATTTTGAGAAATATTATTTTAAAAATATAATGAATTCCACGAAATAAATATCTCCTATAAAAGGTCTTGGGATTCACAGCTCAAGAGAGAATAATATTTCTTTGCTTTGTAAAGCAAATTTGGATGATTTGACATTGATCCAAATAAAGTAGAAGTCCGTTTACTAAAAAAGAAAAATATCTGAATCTTTATGCCAGGGTCTTACAATGGTTGTTCTTACATCTGGTAATCTATTATGAAGGTGCTGGAAAACCTTGAAAGGGGATGGAGATATCAGGAAACATTTCTCTTTGCTATGATCTTTGGAATAATGACGGAAATCTTTCTCAAATGGTTCTTGACTATGTGCAGGGACGGACTTATAATATGTAATATATTAATATTAGATAAATTACTTGTATTTTCAAATTAAATTTTTAAGTTTCTTTTATTTTTATTTTTTTATATAAAAAATATTTTATCCTCCTTTTTTTATTATTGTAAAGATAATAATATTTTATTTTTATTTTTTTAATACTTTATTCTTTATGTTTTGAATTATATTTAATTTCATATCTTATCTTTTAAAAAGTTTTATTTAATTTTTTATGTTGTTAAAGTAAATCAAAATGATTATTTTAATAATAATAATGTATCTCTCATAAAATATTTACAAATATATACCCATTAAAATGCACCTTAAATACAATAGACTCATATATATACATAATGTGCGTGTGAAGATCGAAGATTGCCTTGATTCGAGAAATGAGGAAAAAAAAGAGGAGGTGTTGGTGATAGATGTTGAGTATGATAGGTCTGAAGGTGTGAGGTTTGATGTATTTATCAACGACCAAGGTGATGATGAGATAGGACCGGACGATTTGGAGTTTGCAGGAAGCTTTGTGCCTTTGCCTCATTCGCATGTGCACCAAAACAATAGGACGAATACCTTCCTTCAGATTGGCAATAACGGATCTGTTGAAAGACTTGGAAGTAAAAGACGATGATAGTATTGCGGTGACACTGGTTCCAAAATATGGGAAGAAGCCTGTTACAATTAACGGCATAAAGATAAAGCTGGTACCTCTGGTGGAGGATGAAGATATATAATATTCAACAGATTAATTATGTGTGGTGTACTTGGTTCAATTCCTCGAGGGATCTTCTGTCATTTGTATCTCTGAATGACCCTAGTTGTTTTCCTTAGAACTTAAAATCTTAATTCTACCATGTACTTGTTGAAAAGAAATAGTGATAATGGTTTTCATTTTTTGCTGGAGGCCATCAGTATTAACATATGCTGATTATTTTTATTGATGATCGATGATGGAGGAGGCATGTTAGCTTGTAGCGAGTAACGGTTATCGTCCCACAGAGTTTCTCCATTCAGCGTTTATTTATCCGTTTTCTTTTTCGACGGAGATACCCTCTCTTTCGCCAGTGATTAATTACATATAAACCCTAAACCCTAAAAATAAACAAGCATAATTATATATAGTTATTAATTTCAATTGCTTGAAAGATAATATTAAAAATTATTAGATATATGAATTATTAACAATTTTTTGAAATAACATTAATCATTAAATGCTTTAATAATTTTATGATATTTTATATAAAATACATTTATTTACTCTTAATACTTGTAAGATAAAATTAACCTTAACTATGTATCATGGTTAATAACGTCATAATATCATTAATCATTAATGATATTATTAATCACATATTACTATTGTATGTAATTATGTTTAATTACTTTTAGTTATTGTTGATGATTTTGACAAGTGTATTAAATTATGTAAATAATAAAGTGATAAGTAAAGTTATCTTTTCAATGATTTGTATGATAATTGGATAATTAAAAATATAAATTATAGACAAAGAGTGTTGAAAGATTTAGAAATCAAATTAAAAAATAGTTGTGTAGAAATTGTAAGAGAAAAAAAGTAAAAAATTGATTTTGAAATTTTAAGAACAATTACTAAACATAGAAAACTGGATTTAAGTCAATTGAAATAAATTGTTGAGATTTAACTTCATTAGACTTCTTATTATGCAATTATTACTCATTCTTATTTAATAAAATTTTGTTATCATCAATTCATAAATTTATTCCAACCTTAATCTCTTAAATGAGAAAACTAAGTCCTTTTAATTAATATAATCAAACAACTTGCATTAAGAATTTTTTTTAGTAATGACTAATATTCTTTATCTTATTCTTAGGCATAAAAAAATTAATTATCTCTCTTAGTTTGTAATTAAAAAAAAATTTCTCAATTACAATTGAAATTATAGAATTAAATAATTAGTTAATTAGATCTAATATAAACATTAAACAAAAAATAACTATAACAATACTTTTGTTGAATAAAAACAAAGATAACAATTACATAAAATTAGGTATAACTACAGTAAACTCCAATGAATAAAGAACTTAGTTATTCATGATCATGAGAAAAGAAGTAATAGATGAAAAAAAAAATGAAAAATGAATCCAAATGCATCAATCTCATCTTGATCTCTTGTCTTCTTAATTTCCAATGTGTTTATTACTAATTAGAATTCCTATTTAAGTTTATGAACAAATAAGGGTTCAAACCTAAAAAAACATATTTAGTTCTCACATGTTCTAATACACATATAAAAGCTGAAAATGAGTTTTCTTTTATTTTTCACTTTGACTATCTACAAAAATTACAAAGAAATGAGCATTTCTTAGCTTGTTTTAGTTTTGTGTGTCATATATGATGAAGAAACGGTGAACAAGAACGCCAATCTTAAGGCAAAGATTGGGCCTTTTTGGGTGAAAATTGAGGTGGAAAGGCTCAAGAGAATTGAAGTTGAAGAAAAACTGAAAATTAGAGAGGATCGATGCGGAAAAAGGGAGAGAGCCCAGGAAAATTTTAAGCAATTATTGAAGGAAGTGAAAAAAGATGGCTTAGTTGAAAAAAATATTTTTGAAGAGTTAAAGAAAAAAAATCTTACTCCAGATTGTGAAATCTGTGAGCTAAAAGAGTTAAAGAAAAAATGGCTACATGATGACAAATATGTGGTTGCTCTTAGAATGAAGAACAGTGAATTGGAGGAAGAAATCAAGATTAATTTGACAACCATTGAGGAGTTGATGATTGCAAACGATAAATTGGCAAATGAGAAGTGCAAGTGTGAAACAATAACTGAATCTTTAGAGAGGAAACTTTCAGTGCCAAGGTTCAGAAGATGGAAGATGACACAAAGCTTTTGATGAGTGAAGATGTCTCCTAATATGGAAACACTGACATGAAGCCTGATCGTGGAGTTAATTTTGCTGTCAATGATGAAGAGGTTAGTGACTACAAGCTTGAAAATGTCACTGGGGGGCTTGTTCTTAATTTTATTCTATTTTTATTTCTCCTCAATCAAATAATCTCATTTTTACTCTATTTTTCATTTTTTTTTCTTTTCTTGTCTATCCACTTCCTTTCCCTCTATTTATTCTCCTCTTAGCAAACACAGGGTGAGTTTATCACAACAGTTTTGATTTTCATACTACTTCACTTTCTATATTGATTTTTATAATAAAAGATACATCAATATTGGCGATACAAAGTCAGAATAAAGCTTTATTACGTGAGTTAATATTATGTAAATATTAGCAAATTAAAATATTTTATTTATTCTTTCAATATATATATATATATATATATTAAAAAATATATACACACACCCATAACTCTTATACATATTTTAACGCGTATCGTATCAAATTATGACAAATTGTACATATATCTTTACAAAGAACAGTACAAAAATTTGAATTTTCTCTTACTGGGAGACAAAAATAGATCGATTTATATGCCAATTTATCTGAAGTATGAGACACATAATAATATGACTCTAGCGGATGCTTCTACCTACTGTGGTCCACATAACTTTTGCATCATTGATGGAGCATTCTTTTAACTTGTAGTCAACTTTTCTGGTTGCGTAATCTACTGTAATTCTGTCATAATTGTTAAAATAAATAAATAATAAATAAATAACTGGATAGTAACATGGATATTTTTCCATCCTTCTTTCTTTTTTTTTTTTTTATCACAATTAGAAAGATTTAAGAATTCTGCTGCACATTATATAAGGAACATGATTTAAATATTAATTATTAATTAATTAAGTATATCAATACAGTGTAACATGACAGTAGAATAATCCTTAAATCTAGGTTAGATGTATGGAAAAAATATATATTGAAAGATGTTTTTTTTTTTTCGGTCAACAAAAAGAATATATATGTGTATGTAGAGATGGTACTAGAGCATATTACAATAGTAATGCAATGAAGTCCTGATTACATAGTGAGACAATTAAGCATCCAATTGGTTACAAATTATTTAGCCAAATAAATAAATAATAGGTAACCTATTGTGAGCTTTTGGATCCAATAACTAACAATGAAAGTGCTACCCACAAACCACTTATTCTACCAGTATAAGTTACAAATTGCCCTTCATAACTTAGACCACAAATCCTGTAGTAGAACCTAAGCCGTCACCTTCATTCGTTCATAAAGAGACAAAATACAAGTTGTAGATTCCATCCTCCATATCAATATATTTAATGTATCTATTCACATTAGTAAAACTCATGCCTACAGCTAGCATAGCATAGCGTTAAAATTCATTTGCTTTTCAGTCTTTCTATTAAAATTATCTTTTAAAACTTTAAAATATTTATTTATATATTTTTATAAAAAATTATATTATTAAAATTTTAATTATTATTATTATAAGTAAATACAAATATTCTTTTTCATTTCATATTTTTTAAAAAGTTATTTTTTATATATTTTCAAATATTTAAATAAAAATATCTTTTAAAACTTTAAAATATTTCATATTTTAAAATTTTAATAAAGCATCTAAATTAACTTTTTTTTTTCAAGAAACTCCAATGCCAATTTGCTGAATGTTCATGTCAGTATTTTTTTTTTTTTTGCTATCCTATAACATTAATTTTCACAACTTGATTATAAAAGGGCAACATTGTAGATTGAAACACCATGAGCCACGAGAATATCATATAGCGACCGATTAAATCATGGCTTCTATCTCCCCTCTATCCCGTTTGTCCCCAACAGATTTCTCTGCATCCCTTCCCGTTTCAACTTGCTCCCCATCTTCCACGTTCCCGCTTTCTCAAATACCATGCCACCCCACCAAACGTAGCAAACCAAAACACCACCACATTTCCAAAGTGTCATGCCACAGTAACCAAAACAACTCAACACCAAATCCCAAAGAAGGAAAACCATCACACAACATTGTAGCCTTAAAACATAGGAGGGACCTTCTCTTTGGCTTTGGAGGACTTTATGGTGCTTCTACTCTTAGCAACAATAACAATAACCCTTTAGCCATAGCTGCTCCAATTCTACCTCCTGACCTAAAAACTTGTGGTCCACCAAACTTACCAACCGATGAAGAACCAACAAATTGTTGCCCTCCAATACCTTCTACCATCATAGATTTCACGTTCCCTCCCTCTAGAACACCCCTTAGGGTTAGACCAGCTGCTCATTTAGTCAACGATGTCTACCTAGCCAAGTATAGGGAAGCGCTTAATCGCATGAAAGCCCTTTCACCTAATGATCCTCGTAATTTCGCCCAACAAGCTAATGTCCATTGTGCTTACTGCGATGGTGCCTATCACCAAGTTGGGTTCCCTGACCTTGAACTCCAAGTCCACAACTCTTGGCTATTCTTCCCTTACCACCGTTGGAACCTTTATTTCTATGAGAGAATCTTGGGGAGCTTGATTGGTGACCCAACCTTTGCTCTTCCATTTTGGAACTGGGACAATCCAAAAGGTGGCATGACAATCCCTTCCTTTTACACAGAAAAAAATTCCCCTTTTTATGACCCTCTCAGGGATCAAAGCCACCAACCACCAGCTATCATAGACCTAGACTATAACAGAAGCGATGATGTTGATCCCAATGCAAGTGAAAATGTAAACGACCAAATATCCAGCAACCTTACTATAATGTATAGGAATGTTATCTCCGGTGGGAAACGCCCAAGGCTCTTCCTTGGAAGCCCTTATAGAGCTGGAGATGATCCTGACCCTGGTGCTGGGTCTCTAGAGAATGTTCCGCATGCTCCTGTTCACTCTTGGACTGGTGATAAGAGAGAGCCTAACCGTGAGAACATGGGAATCTTCTATTCTGCTGCCAGAGACCCCATTTTCTATTCTCACCATGCCAACATAGATAGAATATGGAGTATATGGAAAACAATACCAGGTGGAAGAAGAAGGGATTTCACTAGCCGTGATTGGTTAGAATCTGCCTTCCTCTTCTACGATGAGAACAAGAACCTTGTGCGTGTGAAGGTTAAAGATTCCCTTGACACCACAAAGTTGAGGTATGTTTACCAAGATGTTGATATTCCATGGCTCGAGAATAAGCCTAAACCCTGTAGATCTAAAGCTAAGAAGGTGGCATTGGCACAAGATTTTGGAGTTGATGCAGCACTGGCTGCTCAGACTACGTCAAGGAGTGTGGAATTTCCTTTGATTTTGGATTCAAAGGTAAGCACAATTGTTAAAAGGCCAAAGCTGTTGAGGAGCAAGAAGGAGAAGGAGGAGGAGGAGGAGGAGTTGGTGATTGACGGGATTGAGTTTGATAGGAGTAAAGCTGTGAAGTTTGATGTTTTCATCAATGATGAAGATGACAAGGTGATAAAACCTAGCAACACGGAGTTTGCAGGAAGCTTTGTGAGTTTGCCTCATTCACATGTGCACAAAAACAAGAAGATCAAAACTTGTTTCAGACTGGGATTAACGGAATTGTTAGAAGACTTGGAAGCTGAAGATGATAATAGTATTTTGGTGACTTTGGTACCACGATATGGGACAGGACTTGTCACAATTCAGGGCATAAATATAGAGTTCGAAAGGGAATGAAAATATGTAACTGTGAACAACTTCATTATGGCATGCTTGAAAAGGTGTTCTCAACATGCAAATAACTAGCAATTTGTATTGACATGTTTATTTCAGAGCACAAATCATGATTTTATCACTCATGGCAAAAGTAGTATTTTATTGTTTTATACGCAAAGAAAATTTTGTATGTGTTTCATTTTTTGCTCGAGTTTAACAAATGTTTGATCTAACGTAGTTTTTTTTAACAATTTTTTTTCTCGTAATGTGAGTAACTCATTTCTAATATAACAACCAAACAACCACTTAATATGTATGTATACTAATAAAAATATTCTCTTAATTAAATACTATGTTATTATGTTATTATTTTAATAACATTTGCATACCTTAAAGGTGGTTTTTATTAACACCTAAACAAAAGTTCATTTTGTTAGAGCTATACACATAAATGTTTTTAAACATTAATAAATCCCTTTGAGTCAATGGTAATTACGTGAGATTAGTTTTTAATTTAGTGAGTTAAAAATTATTTATAGTGTCTGACTCAAGAAAAAAAAAATATAAGTAAATTTACTTTAACACACTTGTTGAAAATAGATTTTGGAAAAAAATTGTACCTAAAAGCAATAAATAGGACGACAAGGTTGTCATAGAACAACCTAAATACAAATAAAATCAACTAGGATAAATGGTTTTAGAAAAAGATGCTTCTTTATATGTTTACCTAAAAGGAAATTACTAGTAACCGTATCAACCTTAAAAAAAGGGTATAGTTACCTGGATCTTAATAACTGAATTTTTTTACTATAATAGCCTATTCCTCCATAACATACAATATAATATATTAAGAAATAAACTAGGGATTAAATTAGTGAATTTTTTATATTATATTTTTAATTTTTAATCAACGTGAGCCACTTTTGACTTTACCTAGAAATAGGACCTATCGAAGATTTCGGAAATATGCGTTGCGTCTTATCGTAGTACAGGGATTGTGTGATTATTATTGCAGCGCATCGCAGCGATCTCAAATAAACCAATTACTAATGCAGCCGTACATGCAGCCCTAGATAATTAGTCCCCCAAATGAGACGAATATAACCTTTTTGTCATTGAGTAATCATATATATTAACACTTATATATTTAAACATTTATTTGATATTTATTTTTTTACTTTTATTTTATATTAAATTATATCACTTATAATATTTTTTCACTCTTTTTTCTTAGTGAGTAAATAGCATAAAGATATTTATGAATCTTTATTCTTTATTATTTTTTCTTATCTAGACAACATAAATGACAATTGATAAATTTGTTTTTTTAGCAATGTGTTTATTTTAATGCATGTGAGTCATATTATTGAGTTTAGTACCACAAATTTGAAAGTAAAAGTGTAAGTAGATTACACTTAAATGGAGAACTCGTTAATCCAATTCAAATTAATTATATTTTTGTGAGTTAGATTAAATTATTGTGTTATTTTGATTTTTTAGTGTGTCTAATTAGAATTAGATTGAATAACAAATTCATGAATTTCAAATTCAATTAAATTTGATATAACTTTATTACATAATAATTATATAATAAAAAAATAATAACTACTTTTTTTTTCTATGAATTGTATGTGATAGATTGTAATTAGACAATAGTTGGATCAATATTTGATTTTATCAAAATTATCTAATCCCAACTTGTCCACGTGCTACATGTATAACAAGCCTTTTAACGAGTTTTCTTGGATATTTTCTACTTGAGATTTATTTTTGTTTTAGAGATTGATTTAGTAATTGTGAGTTTCTAAAACTGCTTTAATGATTTTATTAAATATTAACTATGAAAGGAAAAACAAAGAAATAATTAATATTAATTATTGACTTATAAAAATTAAGAAGCAATAAAGTAATATTAAATTATTAATTTTAAATTTTTTTTATTAAGAGTTAACAAGATGATAATAGTTTTTTTTAGTTACTCAATTCGATGATCCAACCTAATTAAAATTGAGTTGGTTGGATCAGATCAAGTTATCAAAAAAATTATATCAAACCCGATTAAACTTAATTAATTGAATTGACTTGAAAATTAGACTAATTTAACCCAATGTAAATCATTTGCACCCCTTCCTTTAAGAATTGAGTGTTTTCAACTTTGGTCAACATACATTTAATTAATTAAAAAAAATTAGGATTTGATTTTTTTTATAGTAGCGATAATAAAAATCGAACATAAATATTAGGAAGGCATACCTCTTGTACTTCACTTTTTAATGAATATTGATTTATTCTAAACAAAAAGTAAACTTAAATTTTAACGCATAGTTACTCGCTATTAGGATTTGATTTATAAGATGGTTAAGATTAGCATTAATGGCGTTATTTTTCCAACCAAAACTATTAAGGAAGTGTATGGTGATAATTTGATCAAGGTATCTGGCATGAACGTTATACGTACATGACAATAAAAAGCTCCATGCTCATGAAGAGGACAAATGCAATTCTAGTGAATTTGAATAATCTAGGATTTTCTCGAAGTTTGAGGGGACATATTATTTGATGATTTGAATTTGAATGAAGAGTTAATTTTATAAATGGTCATACAAGGGATGATTCAATTAATGCACGATTCACTCTTTTACTAGAAACAATCTCACTTCCATTGCCACAATACATATGTTTCAATCTATTTAGCAAGTGGAATCAAGTATGCTCTAAGAAGGTAGCATGGAGGACTTCATAAAGTCTCCCATTGTGGATGACTATTTTTCATCCATTAGATATACTATTTTTTAAATGCAAGGCTACAATATTTTCTTCTGTATCTATTTTCTTTTATTTTTATTTTTATTTTTCCAAGTTTGTTCCCAACTGTTTCATCTATCTCAACCCCAAGTTTGACATGCATGTCATCCAAATCAACAGAAGGTTCCTTGGTGTGGTTGAAATCGGCGTCCTCGCGTCACAAGATGGTTGTTGGTTGTGGATGGGTTGGCCTTTATGGGGGAAACGAAAGGAAGAAGTGAAGGGTTGAAGGACATTTATGCATATATCACCAAACATTTTAAGGTTAGAAAAGAGGGTTTTGTTTTGTTGCAAGGTTTGGGAAACTGCAAAGTGCCAATCCCTCACAATTTGAAAGGTGTCACACGACATAAAGGTAAATCCAGAAAAAACAAGAAAAAAAATAATATAATCATTGATTTTAAAATCATATATTATAATGAATAAAAAATATTCACCCACGGTGGAAGACTTGATGAAGTCTCCCACGCTAGCTTTCGTCTCCAAACAAAATGAACAATTGGAGACAAGGCCTAACGACTATAATATATTAGCAAACATGATTGGTCACATACAAAGAATAGATAGTCAAAAGGTATACGATGCACCATGGACTAATGTCTGTTGATGGGTCTTGAATATTAAAATTTTGATCTTTTTTAATTAACCAACTTGACTCATAAACTAGTCAAAAACTACTTTATAAGATATTTAGCCTACTCTACTAACTACATAATTGGCTTTTATTATTTTGATAAATAAACAAATAATACAGGTGAAAAAATCAAGAACTTGATAAGAATTCAATTTCAAGATGGTTTCACTTTCATTTTTGTTCCTAGCCAGCAATTATAGTTTCAATGATGCTATGAGATTTTGTTGATAAATATGAAGGCGGAAGTAAAAAAAAAATTAGAGAGTTAAAAGAACATATAACTAAACAAAAATCAATTAAGGATGAAAAATTAAAGTTTAAATTTTATAAGAACTAAATAACTAAAGGTTGAGAATTTTTGAAGAACTAAAAGTTTATTTGAAATTATATAAATAATATTTTAATTTTTACATAATTGTCATATCAAACTAATAATTTACATATCAAATTTTGTCATTGTTACATAGATGAAAAATTATCTAAAAAATATAATTAGTTAGATTAGAAATGATAAAATTATTCATACTCATAAATATTCACAAATAAAATCCACAACGGATAGATAATAAGTATCTTAAACAAATACTAATAAATAATAAGTATAAATATTTTTATTGTTTATTTTATAATAGGACAAGTACAAATATTATGGTACAAGTACCTATAGGTACTTATTATCTATTATCTATCAATATTGAAATATTAAAATACTCTTTATATATAAACTCTTATAATTTTTTATGTAATGATAAGATATTATATTAACAATTATAAATATAAAGTAATAATTTAAATAAATAGTATAATATTAAAAAAATAAATTTTATTGAAATAAATAAAATTTATAATCTAATAAGCATAAATAATATTAAGTTCTAATGTATATAGTTTTTATTTTATTTTTATATTTTAATCACACTTTTGAATTTTAATTTCTTTTTTTAAAATAGTTAAAAGGTAATATTATATTATTTTTATTCTCATCATCTTGAAAAAATAAATGAACAAATAGGTGTTTTAATGATTATCTTTGAATAATTTTAGTTCTAATTATTAAAATTATTTTTAAAAAAATATTAGAATAAATAAAATTATTTTTAAAATATATTTTTTATTTTTTAAATATTTATAAATATTAAATTTTTTGCAGGTATCCATTAATGGATACATGTACAAGTAATAAGATAGGTAAAAAAATAATAATTATCTAATGGGATGAGTACTAAGCAATTACTATCCGTGTTCATCTTGTTTCGTTATCATTCCTAAGTCAAACTAAAAGTTAAAATGTCTATAATATTAAGAAATAAAACATATTTAAACATATATATGTGTATGTATTTTCTTAAGACACGGGCGTAAGTTATATGTTTTTAAGGAAAAATTAAAGGTTAGAATGAAAAAGTTTTTTGGGATTAGAGTAACATTAACTCTTTAATGAGTTTATTGAATAATCTAAATGAAAAGGTAGTTTTATTAGATTTGTGATCAAGTTGAGCTTAAGAGAAAGATTATAATTCAATAGTTAGATTGAAAAAAATTATATTTTTTATAATTATTAGATGATATAATAGTTAATAAATTTACATTAATATAATTTAATATCTCTCACATATTTGTTTAAAAGGTTATATTTTCTTAACAAAAAGACATAGGATAGTTTACAATCACGGATCATTTTGACTCCGGATAAATGATTATTTTTCTACGTTAAAAGACATAGGATGGTTTATGAATAGAACTAAATTTCATGATAAAAAAAATAACAAAATTAAGTGAGTTTTGACATTCAAATCACTTCCTTTTCTATCTTGTGCTTTGAGGAAATTAAAAAATAATATTATTCTATAAATGATCAGTAATAATAAGTGTAATTATGAATGTACAAATAAGAGACTCCATTGAATTTTGAAAGAAATTTCTCATTCCACCTGTTACATCTAAATTTCGTAAGGATGGGTGGGGCGGAACTTAAAGCACTAGTGTACTTTCAAAAATGCTTTGCATATTTATGCTTTTTTGTTGCGAAACAACCATCACCAGTTTTTCCAACAAGAGTTTTATGATTGGTCCAAATAAAATGAACACAAAAACCAAAGAGAATTCATCGCTTTTAAATAAAACTCCAACATATTATGCATATATATATATATATATATAGAACAAACTAGAGTAGTGAATATACAAGCTTAGCTTCATACTCCAATAGAGTTCCCACAATTAATTTTCAAAACTCTCCAATCATGACTAGCTCCTATCAAAATTTAAAAATTAGAACTCCAAACTGCCAATGATCATTATTATACAAATGGCGTTGACACTAAAAAGGGGGCTCGTGATGGGTATGCAGAAAGAACCTCACCATGTTAATTTTTACTCATTATACAAAGCATAAATCCAACTATATATATATATATCATGGTTGGTTCGGGTTTGGATTCGAGTTCGGGTCGGGGTCACTTTCTATCTCCTCAGCCAATTCTCTTGTTAGCTTGTCAGCACGATCATCAATGCCACCAGCGAATGTATAGACCCTGAAAGCAAATTGGAAAGCTTTCCAAAGCATTGAAGGACCTATCTTCTTTGCTCCATCATTCTTAGCAGCTGCATTGCGTTTCTCCTGCATTGAGTTTAAGCAAATGCAAATAAAGTCAATTTGGTTTCATGGTTTGGTAAAAAGTGTTGTGTTGGTTTCCTTTGTTCTAACTTGGATATACCTTAAGTGCTAACTCCATGCAATTGGAGGAAACGTCCACCAATGCTTCCTTTATTTTTACAAGAATGTGGAAGTCAAATTCGATGTTGTGACCCTTAAACTTCTTACATTCTTCATCTTTGGTTCTTTCCAAAGCATCTAATTCTGTTTTAATCTGTATTTTTCTCTTTTGGGTTAGAATTTAGAAATGAATGTACCAGCACACTGAGTAGTTAAATAAATCTGATGATTTTGGATTACCTTGCTGAAATAACACTCAACCTTTTCCAGTTGCTGACCCAGGGGAGGAACTATTTTCCTATTTTGAAGCTCAGTAAGTATGGAGTCCAGTTTATTGTATAGTGCTGCTGCCATTCTTAAAGCTTCCAACTTCTTTGTAGGGAATCCTTCAAACCTTGATAGCACCTATGCAGCAACAAAATTGTTTACCATGGTAAAGGAATGAACAAACAAAAATGGATGGAATTGCAAACCATATGGACATGGATTTTCTAAACTCACCTGTGATTCATCAGTTAGATTCTCAAGAACGGATTCAACATCTCTGTGGAACTTGATCAATTCCGTCATTTCCTTTGTCTTGAAATTAGTAATGGTAGATCTCAGCTCCAAGATTTGCTTTGTGTACTTTTGAACATCTTCTTCTATTTGTTGGAAGTAAGAGGATCTAATTAAATAAAGGAAAGATCCACGAAATACTTTAAGAGGTGAGAAATTCGATTCCAAGATGTGTAAAATTTAACAAAATGCATCACATACATGGAAGTTATAAAGCATGTATACTTTAATATGTTTTACATATGCATACAAACCGACATTCTTGAATATTTTATTATTACATATATGTCAAGGAACTAAACTTATGAAAAAAGAGTAAACAAAATCCAATACAACTATATATGCGATATAGAAACATATGTAATATAGAAACATTATTTTCTGACCATAAATAAAAGTTATCTTTTTTATAAATAATTTTAAAAAAATGAGAATAATACTATTTTTATTTATAGACAATTATGATAACAATTTATAGTTTTTATATTGTTTTTAGCAAGGTCTAAAAAATATGTACTTAATTTAGATTTACTGATTTACAATTATATATTTATTATATTTATAAATTTTTATACATATCTGAATATGTATCTTATACATGTTATATCTTATATATTTTTAGAATATGCATCATAGCTTGAAAGTTCATTTTTTTTATGATTTAAAAAGCATGCCTTTTTGTCATCTCTGCTAAAGCGTCAGCCATTCCTTGTTTCCCTCCAGTGCTTGCTCCTCCAATACCACCTTTTTTCCCAGCAGAAGATTTTCCATTGAGGCTAGACCCTTCCACTTTTCCCTTTAGAGTACGATACAGGTTGCCTAATTGTGTCGATCTTTTCAATTTAGTAGTTGCCTTAGCACGCAAGGATCGCCCTCCTCCAAGAGGAGGTGGAGGTGGTGGAGCACCTTTATTTCCACCACCTGGCACAGGTGGTGGAGGTGCTGGAACTGATCCACCTTTCAAGGGAATGGGTGGTGGAGGTGGTGGAGGAGCCGCAGATGTTGCTGCAGAACTTGAACTCTGAGGCATTGGTGGTGGTGGAGGCGCTGGAACTGATCCACCTTTCAAGGGAATGGGTAGTGGAGGTGGTGGAGGTGGTGGAGGAGCTGCAGCTGTTGCTGGACTCTGAGGCAATGGTGGTGGTGGTGGAGGTGGAGGCATCCTAATTGGTGCTGCACTTTGCTCTATTTTGGATGCTGATGATGGAGGAGGAGGTGGAGGTGGTGGTGGTGTTACTGCTACATTTGGCTGCACCACAGGTGCTGTTGGTACAAGGGGTGGTGTTACATTTGGCACGATCATGACTGGTGCAGGAGGTGGGGGTGGTGGAGGGGGCATAGTTTTTACCATTACCATGGATGGTGGGGAAGGTGGTGGAGGAGGTTGTGGTATGCATGGTGTGGGAGGGGCTGGGGGTGTAAGTGGAGGTGAAGATGCAGGTACTGGTTCTTGTTGCTCAAGAGGTGTTTGTACTGGTTCAGGAGATCTTGGTTGAAATTGTCTGGGAGATAGTGATAGCCTCACTTCCCTAATAGCTTGAGGTTTGTTTGTTTTGTTATGATCATTGATTGTGCTATCTAATTCCTCTGTTGTTTCCAAGTGAAACACTAGTTCTTCTGATGAGTCTTTTCCATGGTTTGAAGCCTTGTCATCCACTTCCATTTCTTTGGTGGATCCCTCTTCAATCTTGTGCATTTGTGTTGGTAACATTTGGAAAGACAAGCGCTTTACATCAATTGGGTTCAACTTTCCCACAGCTTGAACTCTGAGAGACAGAAGAAGTGGTGAGCCACAAGAACTTCTTGGACTATCTCCAGATCTAGAAGAGTACTTCATCAACTCTGGGAGGACAGATTTAGGTGTGACAGGAGAAGAGCAGCCAGAGAAGCTGCTATCTGAAAAAGAGGTAGATCTCATTATATATTTTCCAACTGAGCTAGACCGTGGACTGAATTCTTTCTTGTGGTCATCTTCTTCTGACAGTTCTATGTCAAACTTCTCACTTGCTATCTTCATCAAACCATCTAGAGTGGCCAACAGGGTCTCACCTGCAAAACAAATAAAACTTGAAGGGTGAAAATTGTGTCAACTTTGACAACTATGAATCTGAATTTGGCCTTTTGTTTTCTTTTCTTTTTCGAGTTAACCATTTTGATAAGGAAAATAAGACTACTAATAACATACCCAGTTGACGCATATTACTTTTATCCTTGCATGATGGTAGTACAATATTGAGCTTATTCATCCAATCATTATTCATCATCCATGACTCTCCAAGAGACTTCAAAGCCTTGCAGAAGTAGGCCATGGCCTGCAGTAAAATAGTCCATGTTTAATATTTGGGAGTCTAATGGGTCGTTTATTCTTCAAGCCAACACTTCTTGTTTTCATTTTAATTTCAAAACTGATATCTTGCTTTCAATCTATCTCCTGTTTTTAAAGTTATTTTCGTACAAGTATCTGAAAATGAAAAACGGATTGAAAACAAGATTACAGTTCTGTACTAAAAAAGTAAAAATAGAAAATATTTTTCGAAGGTCCTAAGACTTCAGTATGATTAGGGTAATTTGAGGTACACCTAAATGTCCAAACCTGATCTATAGGCTTGTCCTTAATCTTTGACACTTCATTTTTTGGTATGACACCTGGGTAAAGCCTTTGCAGATCTTGTAGGGTTTTCATAACCATCTACACGTGACAGATAAAAAACATATTTGTGAAGCAAGCAACAACAGTGAGGGAATGCTACCATTGCTCTGAATAGAAAGAAATTATAAAGCACCTCACGTAAGGAAGCAGAGCTGTTACATGGAGCTAGGTCCATGATGTCTCTGAATGCCAAGATCTTCTTATGGATCTCCACCATTAAAATCAGTTGGTCTGCTCCAACAAATGACAACTTCAATGACTCTCCATTTTCTTTGCTCTGGGCCTTTGAAGACCTCTTAGCCATGCTAGAGCCTTTCAATCCCTGCAAGTGGACATACGTTATGAAGAGTGTGTCCAGGAAATCTAATTAATAGTTTAATATAGCTAATGTTTGAAATTCCAACATCTTCTACACCTCATTCACTGCTTACATGCCATTAAATTTCTTTCATGATTTCATCCCAACAACTTCATAAGTAAAATGTTAAAAGCTAATTTGGTGAATTAAAGGCATAAATGTCAAAACAACAATACCGATTTTCCTTATATTTTAAAGCACGGAACATATAAAAAAATAGCCAAGATTTTCGAGCTTTTCAATCCCTGCAAGTGGACATACGTTATGAAGAGTGTGTCCAGGAAATCTAATTAGTAGTTTAATATAGCTAATGTTTGAAATTCCAACATCTTCTACACCTCATTCATTGCTTACATGCCATTAAAATTCTTTCATGATTTCATCCCAACAACTTCATAAGTAAAATGTTAAAAGCTAATTTGGTGAATTAAAGGCATAAATGTCAAAACAACAATACCGATTTTCCTTATATTTTAAAGCATGGAACATATAAAAAAATAGCCAAGATTTTCGAGCTTGATTAAAACAAAAGTACATATTCCAATTACTTTATTTTAGCAAATTGGAACTAGCTAGCCTAAATCGAAATAAAAATAAATGGGTTAATGAGAGAAGGTCGTTAAAACAAGAAAGGTAAGAATTTTAATTACCTCCAAAATATTTGTCTTGCGACGAAATAGCAATGGCTTCAAACCGCAGAACCCCACCGTCGCCATGTCTTATTGATAATATTGACTGGAAACTAATCCTGGAACAAAAGAAATAAAAGTAATGTTGATGCCAACAACGTTCACAAAACACGTATATAATCAAGCTAAAATGTTTGGTTTAGAAGAGAAAACAAAAAGATATCTAAAATAATTCTATAGAACAAATAACAAGAGAAATTTTCAAACCTTTGAAAAATAAATATCCAAATTAATTGGGTTGGTGATAGAAAATCTGAGATATGCATGCATGTATACATGCATGCAATTAGCCAATTAGGGGTTATCCTAATATCTGATGTGGAAGCCAATATGAGAATTACAATGGAACTTTCTCAAAAGAGAGAGCCAAGAATGAAAATCGAAAGAGGAAGGATTATAAAGCTCCTTCCCCCTCGTGTCTTGTGGATTAGTTTGAGTCCTTTTCGGTACGGTTTAGTGTTTATGCTTTGTGTATTCAATCATCAACGGCTAACTGATTGCAGGAAAGTTGATATGCTGGGTTGGAATATGTCTAAAAATAAGGGAATGTTAAACTTAAACAGCTTCCGTCAATCTAGATTAGGTGCCACATTATTGGAATTATTAATATATTGCTTTGCACTTTCTATATTTAACTGTCCTTTCTTTTCCATTCTAACAAACTCATAGGCATTATAATGTTATCTTCTGTATTTAATTAAATAATTCTCCTACACTATTTCTGAAGTTGGTGAATAGAATGATTTCTTAGTCATTTCCTAGGGTGACATGTCTATATCTTATCTTCATAATAAATCAATCCTTATATGATATATTGTTATTTTAAATATAAAATAATTGTGTGATATAATTATTTAAATAATTAATATAAAGTAATGATGTGCTATTAATTTATTCGTATTTTTTTCTCAACAAATATCTTCCTTTGAAAACATTTTGTTTAAACATATTTGGATATTAAATATAAGTGTTTTTTTAATAGAGATTTAAATCTTAATTTATCATGTTATGTTATGAGAGAGTAATTTCTTTTTACTAAATCTAAACACCATTAATATTAATTAGTAATTTTCACCTTATATTAGCGTGCCTACATGTATGTGTATGTGTTTGTTACATAAAATTTTTGCATACTAACACTTTTATATATGTGTGTGTTAATCCAAATGTTATTTTAAGAAATTAAGTTTTATTTGACTGTGCTAAAAAAATACTTTTTTTTATAAAAAATAACTTCACAAATACACAATTTTTTTTTACTATGTTTAATAACTTATTTATTCAATAATTTTATTTCATAATACATTATTGGATTAAAAGTAATTATTGTGAGTGCACCTTTATATATATTTGTATAAGTGTGTGTCAATTCAAAAATGAAAGTGTGTGTTATTTAATTTTTTTTTAAAATGACACAAATAATTAAGATAACGAATGTGTTTGTTATTCAAATTTTTAGAAAGAAAAAAGATAAAAATAATTAAGATAATAAATGTGTGTTATTTAATATAAAAAATGACATATATAATTAAGATAATAAATAATTATAAAAGTTGGATTGAAAATAATTTTTATGTGTGTTTGTGTGTTACTTAAATAGTTACAAAAAAAATGGCATAAATAATTATAAGGTGATGAATAATTATAATCTAAAAGTTGGATTAAAAGCAATCATATTTTATTTTAAATAATTAGCAATACAAAAGGTATTTAATTTGCACATTATAAGAGATCACTCTTTTATAAAAGCACCAAACAACTATAATTTAAAAATGGAAAATCCTTTTTTCATAAAGGAAAAGAAATAGTTGATAAGCTTTAAAGAAACTAAACTATTTTAGATAACGTATGTTAATTACAAGGAATGTTTTATTATTAGCAATTTTGTATCGAAATGGATGCAATATATAATTCAAGTGTATACTAAGTCAAGAAAATACACAAGTTATTGAATCATCCAAAAATCCTTAATACAATAACTTAATTGTTCAAATGGTTATGAAATAAGAGCGTTCATAAAATGATTTTTCCTTGAGAGACTAATGCAAAAAAGAACAAGAGATAATCTTGTCAGAAGATAAATTTTGCATAGAGGCAAATGTTATTATGCTATATGTATTATGTGAAAATGAAATTTAAAGATGAAAGTGTTAAATACATGCTAAAGTTATTAATATAGAGATAAAAATAGGCATGGTTACTCATTAGAAGTTTATGAAATTGATATTAAACCTAAGTCAGTTAAGAGGTTTTAAGTAAGTCATGTAAAGACTTCTTTGAATATATATATTTAGTTATTAATCTATATAAATGTTTTGGCTCATTAACTTGTTAGTTTATCTAGTAATAAATTTGTTGACAAATTTAAAAATATAGATAACCTTCACATAATTGATATATGAAGAATAAGCAATAAGGATAAATTATTTATCATGTTCTCTTTTCCTAATTAATTTGATCTTATAATTTTTACAAAAATACTCCTTATATTTGACACTCTCATAATACAATCAAAACAAGTTTTTGCTATGTAGCCATTGTGTATCTTGTTTCCACTATGTATCTTGACAACATGCATAATAAAAAACAAGTTTCTACTATGTATTTTGTTTCTATTGCGTTAAGAAAATTATTATTATGTGATTAATTCCTTAATTTGTTTTTAAATGACTTTAATTAAAAAATTTCTTAAACTAATTTAAGAAATAACTTTGTAAATATAATGAGACAAGAATATAAAAGAAATTAAACAAAAATCAATATGCATAGACAACATGAGGTTTAACAAAAAAAAAAAAATATATAAAATCATTAGTGAGTCTTCCTCTTCCATTGTGTATATCCTACTAAATTATTTGTTTGTGTCTACCTCAATACCCACTTTATATCACATAATTCTTAATGTTAAGGGTCACTTTTTGCACATCCAATATGATCTTAAGATTGCAAGTGATGCTCCCAAACATCAAATACAAAAAATAATATACGTATAAGTACAATATACTTATACAATACAAAGGATAAAGTTATAAAGATACTTACATGATAATTATGTTGATCGTCTTCCTAGTTATTTTCCTAGCTAGTAGCAATAGTGTGCTGATAAGGCATATGGGAAGGCTTCTAGTTAGGGGTATAATGGATGGATGAGAGTAAGTGTAAAATCATTCCAAATAATTGTTAGTGCATGCCAATGGGGCACTCTTGGACATAAGTGATCCTTAAAGTAAAGCAACATGATATGGTTAGCCTAGCTTTGATACTACTCATCAACTACCTCTATAGATGACACATGCCCTATAATTTGATTAGGTGGTTAACGAATCCCCTAGACATGGTCAAATTGGTGTAAGACTTTCTTAAGTAGATAGGTACAAAATTGGCTACCAAGTTAGAGGAAGCTAGAGAGTTATGATATCTCATGAAATGCCCACACCTCTTTGATCCTCGAATGGTATCTAAACGATGTCAACTAGTTAGAGAGATTCCAAGATCACCCTTATGGGCTCAGAATTATCAAATCCCTTCAAAGGCCACTATTTATAGACGTAAGGCTTTATCTTAATTGTATCTTGTCTACCTCATGACAAACAATTGAAAATTTCTCATAAACTTATATATGTAGATAACATTAACATAAATAATTATCGTATAATTAAAAACCTAGAATTGAAAAAAAAAAGTATAAATTTGTACCTATATAAGGTTCATATATTTGGTAAAATAGCAACAACCATCATACATGAAACATAAGACAACAACACCCTATGCATATTAGTTGCATTTGTTAAGATCTTGAAAAAGCAACAAATTTCAAATCAATACACATTGTATATATCATCTTGCCAACCACTAGGTGTTACTTGTATAAGTGGCTCAATTAGGAAAATGTCACATGTGAACCCTTGGAGATAGTTAACATCACCTTTAAGTGACTAACTCCAAGCATCACCTCCAATATGACAATGGCCTCATAGTGTGAAAAAGGATGATGCAAACAATATCTCTCAACAATAGGAATATGTAGAAGACATGACACATCATCCTACAAAAGGTGAAATGAGTTGGTGTCTCATGCCATCACTTAATAAACATAAGCAGTATGACTTTTATTTGTTATATTATATTGTGTGCATATGTCAAGAACCAACCTTAACTTCTCAACATACCTCTTTCTGACCTCATCCATAGGCATGTCAGTAACCTTACTCATATGATTGAGAAACTTCAATGTTGGCCTGCTTAATCCTTCCCACAATCATGGGACAATATGACTTGAGTAAGACCTTAATATAAAGTGATTTAAAGGCCTTTTCCATAAGGAAAGCCTACATAGTTCATAAGCATTTTACCATTTACAATTTACCTTTAATGCCTCTTATGCCTTATTTGTAGCAACAATATCGAGCTCAACTATGTACTATGTACTATGGCTCTACATCAGCCATGACATTTGGTCACTTCTTTCGTGTTACCACAACTTTTTGCCTACAAGCTAGAGTTGTGGGTGCTACTTGTTGGGTCAAGATAAACCTAACTTGGCCTTCCTAGAGTTCACTTGTCCTATGTGTCTAATATATTGTGTACACAACAAAATGTCTTACAAATAAATATAAATTTATTCAACATATTAAAAAACACATTCATTAAGTTTAGGTTCACAATAAAACTAGTTTTTGTTGTGTACCTGCCTCATTTAGATACAATAAAATAAGTTTATGTAAATCTTGAAGATTGAAAAAGAAAAAAAGGAAACGTTAGGGAGTTCACCTAAAAGGGAGCTTAAAGAGGCTTAATTGAAATGGAGATTTAGTGAAGAGGAGCTTCAAGAAAATGGTGCATAAGAGAAGGGGTGCGACAAAAATAAGGTCACAAAAGAGAGCCTTAGGAGAGTGATGAAAAGAGAGGAATGAGTTTGGGGGTTGCAATTGGTATTTTGAAAAGAGAGAGGGAGGGAGTGTTTTAAGGGAAAGAGATGGGTAGGAGAAGGAGTGGGGTATATGAGTCTTTTTATGTAGTTGGACGATTTAAATGACACTTATGGGTTACCAATAGTAGAGCCATCTTTACAATTTTTTCAAGCCCAGTCTAACATAGAATGGCCCCTTAATTGCTGAACTCAAACTTCTTTATTATATATATATATATATTATTAATTAGATGGAGCAGCAAAGGCCTCAAAGAAACACAACGACAATGGACTCCTACCTTGGAGGCCATACCCATCCTATCTTGTAACAAAATGGAAATGCAACTTTATGGTAGTTCTTGAAGAATTTGCACCCCCCGTGTGAACGAGTGTAATTAGCTAACCACTCTGCGAGATAGTTTAATTCTCTTTAAGTGTTCACTTTCTAATTGCCGGAACAAGAATCTTTGACGGCCAGAACAACTTGTTTTTTAGTAAAAAGTAATTCATAGTGCGTCTTGTGTATTACTTCTAATTAGCGTTTCTTTATGATAATAATTTTTAATTTGCATCGTACATGTTCGAGAGATCTGTGTTGATTAATCCCACTACACCTTATCTTAGGACGTATTCTACATTGAACAAAAGTTCATCAACAAAAAACCAGTAAATATTTGTAACCGAATGCGATGCATCTCAATAGCAAAAATTTGTAAATAAAAATATATAAAGTAAAAAGTGCATTACGAGTAAATAGTATAATTCATCTTAATATTATGATAAGGAACTTTCCTAGTCGAAGCTGCCAAACAAAGTATCAAAATCAAAACGACAATAATATATCCGTCAAATTTATTTCTAAATAACCACCCAAGTAGTTAGTATATTAACTTTTGTCAGATAACCAAGAAATAAATAACATGATTGTAACAAAATTCATTATTATTTATATAAATTTTATTCATTTTGTTTTATTTTTTTTTGTCTTAAATAACGAGTTTATGTTATCTATTAAAGTTATTTAAATTTAAACGATTAGGAATACATCAGAGTTGCGTCGGATTTAGAGGTTATCCTAAACCCACTTACACTCCTGAATATCATATATACTCCAACAAACTAATAATATATATGGGCAGCTGTCACGAGAATAATTAATTATTATAAAAAATAAAAATTATAAATTTGTATTATACAATTATATATAAATCATTAAAATTATAAATTAATTAGTAGTTACACGACCATTTTAAAATATTATACGAACTTTTCTTTTAATTTTAGTTGGTTTAAATATGTTTTGATTTAGGATAAATTTATAAATTTTATTTTTAATTTTTAATTATTATTATTATTATTTTGTTCCTAAAATATTTTTAAATCACTTTATTTTACTATTTAAAGCGTCATTTAAAGTATTTTAGAAAAAATAAATAAAATAAACAATTATTAAAAATCAAACTGTTAGAAAAAATTATTAAGAATCAAAAATAAAAATAATTAGTTAAATTATGTGTCAAAAATTAAATATCAATAAGATAAATATTTTACACCAATAAATAATTAAAAAAGAACATATTGAGATGTTACCAAAAACAAATGAGTTACTAATGAAAAAGTTGAACATTTCATGAAACCTTAAACAATAATCGTTAGAACACATGGAAAGAGGGCCTCATCGCATTATTGCTAAAGCAATTCTTTTGTTGTGCATAAGGAATTATGCTCATAATGTAGACATGTATTCACATTTAATTTTTCTTCAAGCGTCTAAATTGAAGATAACAGTAAATAATACTTTTTGATTGATTAACAAACGTGGTATGATTATTAATCTCTGCCGAACAGTTAATTGCTACGTTATAAATTTGGGTTCGGATAAATTTTTACACTTGTTTTTCTTAGACTTAGTATTCCAATGTTGAACACATTTACGGGAACAAAACTCTCGCGTTGTCTATTTTCTTCATTCATAAAATTCAATTTTGATTCTGTCAAAATAAAAATTTCAATTTTGATGACTTAAAAGGATCCAAACTCCTCGCCACCTGAACTAACTTGACGAAATTTTAGATATATGATTGATTTTGTTATTTATGAGACAGATAATATAATGTATACTTGTCAAATATTATTATTTTTAGTATATGGAACCATATTGTTCGTACGTGTTTTTATCAATATACTTGCTTACATAAAATAATTAATTTACCCTTTTCAGTTGGAGCTGCTACAAGATTAACTAAACAGCTTGTGGGAAAAGCTAATAGCAGGATATTAAAAGTGAGGAAAAGTATATGAATGAGAAATGTTATTTAAAAAAAAAAAAAAACAAGGTAGAAATTGGAGCCGTAAATTAATTTGGCTTTTGGAAATTAAATTACTAAATTTGATACAAAAAGAACTTAGCACTCAACGCCAACCAATAATTTCATGCCAATGATTCAAGTCAATTTACACGTTGTTTATTGAATATAAGTAATGATTCATACTTCTCTTTTGAATCAAAGGAAAGAAAAGTGAGTTTATTTATTTATTACATACCTAAAGCTTTTATCTTTTTTTTTTTTTCGTTTTGGGTTCTTGGGCTAATTTCACACTTAGAAATTTTGTTTTTATAACATTTGGAATTCACTTTTAACCAAAAGATTGGTTGGCGTGTCTGATTGGCTTTGCAACTACTTTATCAGTTATGAGAAAAAATAAACAAGCTACATCAATCTATATCCCCGCGTTTACGAAGACTCAGTGTCAGCAAGTCAGAACACAAACTCGTCCATGATGCATGAGGTGCTGCTCTCATGAGAACACTAGTATTAATTGTGAAAGCATTAACTATGTTCCTGTTTATTTTAATATTTAGAATGTCTTGTCATTGTACGTATTAAAAGAATTATATAGTTTATTTCATGATGGAAAAATATATTAAAATATATATTTTAATATATAGTTTTCATTTCCCCTATGATCCATTCACTCCCTTTGGCAGACTCCAATTCCGGGATTTCCTACCTATGTAGTTTTCATACTTGAAGTTTAGCTCATTTTAAACGAAACAAAAATCTGAAAAAGTTCATAGATACTAAAAACTAGATGGGAGGCTAAATTTTAGGGTTGGTGTTTCTTACCACAAGAAGGGTTTGCTTGAAATCCCAGCCAAAAAAGAACCTTTCCCCCATAGATTTTGTAAAATGTACATAGCTGGGTTTGAAAACCCTGGGATTCTCATTGACATTGATGTGATTTAACTTTTTGCGATATCTACGTCCTATATTGAGCTAGAGGTATATTGATGACCTGACTTTAGCATTTTAAGATTCCTATATCGTCACATAATAAAATTCATACGTGTAAAATATATATTTTATATCTCGTTTTATCTTAATTTTAATTTTAAATTTTTATAAAAACATATTATTTTAATTTTTATAAATTATTTTAGTTTTTTAAAATTGTTACATTAATTTCATAAGTGATAAAATAACAAGCAAAATTTACACTTAAAAATTTTTTATTTAAATTTTTACACAATTTTTATTTGCATCAAATTTTCTAACAA
>JAMLFT010002213.1:0-26621 GCA_026544285.1 Pachyrhizus erosus | reverse complement strand
TTAAATTAGCTAAATGTTATATTTATAATAAAGTTTAAATAAAAATATTTAATGAAATTATTTTAATAAGATATATTTTAAAAAAATTATATATTAAAAATAAAAAATTTTAATTTCCAAAAAAACATACATTGATTAATAAGCGTATTTTAACTATTATCAGGAATCATATTTTTTAAAAATTGTAATTCTTAAGAATCATGATTTTTGAGTATGAATTTTTTTTTCTCATATCAAAGTTTTTCAAGACTATATTAAATAAACTTTAAAAAAAAAAGTTATTAAGTAGACTTCTTGCTAACATATATATATATATATAAGTTGAATGATTTTCGTAGATTGTGACATGCTTCAACTATCAATTTTGTAGTTAAAAATATCTGCTAAAGTATCCTGTGTCATTTGCATTTCCTAACAAATAAATGTTTCTTATGTGAAAAAATTTTCTCCTCCTATTTAGGATGATGGTAAATCTTGTATTATATAAACTAGAACAGTCTCGCGCTTGTTCTATCAACAATCTAATTTAAAAGAAAATAAAAATGAAAATGCCAAAAAAGGAAAAAGAAGAAGAAGCAAGAATGTAGCAGAAAAAAAATCGATAACACATGTGGTAGTATATGACGTAACTACATATTTTATTATATTATTAATTAATACTCTATTATGATTCTTTTAGCCTCCAATAATAACAATGAAAAATTCAAACTAAATATTTCCTATAAACTGTCTAAATTGTTTACTATCAAGACGATTTTAGTATGATATTATTTTAATTGATGACTGCTTTTAACCTTAGTTGGAAATATAATATTGATGGTGAATTTTGGGAGTGGAAGTGATGAATTGAATTGATGTAGTATTAATTAAGAGATTTTAGATTGTTACTATATGACTTCTTTCTTGTGTGCATGACTCATCACTTTGAATTCTCACTCTAGAACTAATCTAATTTGTTGGATAATATTTCATTTTATTGCATATATATATATGAAAGATGATGTATTAAAGGGATTAGTTTAGTTAATTAAATGAAATACGTAAATTATTATAAATTTTTTATATATATTTCGATTTGTACAGATAAAAAAAAAGGATATTTGAAACATAATTGAGATATTCTTTATGCTTCAACAAGTAGTAGTACAAAAATGACTTGCCCTACATGTAGATCCTTTCGTTAGCCCCTTGTGCTCTATGCAATTTTAGTGATCCCACATCACAATCCTAAGGTGGAAAAGTTATGGGTGTTTCTCGCCATAGAAAATAGGGAAAGATTGACTTCATCGTGAGCACAAGATCTTTCACGAATTTGGGCTTGCTTGACTAAGTAACATCTCCCAGTTTGGCATGAACTACACATTATAAAATGGTTCGAAAGAAAGATTTCCAGAAAGTAAAAGCAAAAGGAAAAAAAAAAAAATGCTAAGAACGAAAGGTTGTGAAAAACTAAAGGAGGAAAAACGCAACAAATATTACCAAGATAATTTATGTAGGGGCTCAAGGTAATAAGGTTTTAATTGCGCATTACACCTCATAGCTTTAACAGTCTCTAAATTTCTCTCATTTCTAAGGTTTCAATATCTTATTCTCTTGAAAAATCAGTTCTCAATCTTTTCAAAGTTACTATTAATTATCTTCTGATTCGCTTTAACATAACTTCTCCTATGGTTCGTCTTATTTAAAGAACAATTAGTTTATCTCATTAAATATATTAATTTCTTAAATAATAATTATTAAATACTCTTTATATTTTTAATATAATATATATTTTAGAATATTTTGTGTTATTTTTTCTAAACTAGATTTAAGTATTTGGCTTTTAGAATTAAAGTTAATAATTAACATTTTTATTGTATATAACTTAAATTATTCATTTGATCTCTATAGTTACAAAACTTTTTTCTTTTAATTTATGTAATTAAAAATAATCTATTTTAATTCCTACATATCAATTTTAATTTCTTTCTCTCTACACATATTATTTTAATTCTTTTTAGTCATTATAGTGAGGATTAAAAGATTTTTTTTTATATAATTATAAGAACTAAGTAAGTAAAATTTGCTTATACTAATTTTGATACATCATTTGTTTAATATTTTAAATTTTAAATACAGATATTAAAAGAAAAAAATATGATAAAAAGGCTATATCTTTATCAAAACTCCTTGCATAAATCTTTTTGAGTTCTTCAAAGTTCTTTAATTGAGGACTATGTTTTCTACTAGAGTTAATTACTACAATGCTTGCAAATAAGGTAGCTATCATATTAGCAAAGCAATTGCATATTTCAAAACATGGTACTGCATATTCGATTGACAAGTTCTATAACACAAAAACTAGAAAGGCCTTGCTACCTAATCAAAATGATAAACCAAACGCACAACTGCATGTAATTTCTTTTAGTATATTAACAGATATGCCCACCCATATCACATTTTCTTGCTAACAAACATATGTCATACTAGCCCAAAAGCCCGAAAACATTTAGATAACACATATAATCACCCCTAAACATTAAGCCAACAAAAGGAATTTCCTCATAATAGTTCTTTATCACTTCAATTCATGCATAAACTATGCTGCACCTTCCTGAAGGTCCACCACCAAACACTAAGCATCACAAATGACAACACTGAAACAAATCACGTCGCGGTTCTTTCTCTCGTGATAGTCAAGACTCAAGACCGCCTGCTTCACAAGTTCATCCCACTGTTGTTATTGCTTCATCTCCATATTCTCAACCTTTGGTTACTTTATCTCATTCTCAAATACAACAATTACTTTCTTTTCTTCAAACTGGTAATGATTAGCCTCTAGTAAATTTTGCAGAAAGAATACTTTTGTGATGGGTGAGCAACATCAAGGAATGTATCTCATGCACAATTGTGCTATTATATTTTTCTTTCTGTTTCATTTGACGCTCATCTCATTTTCATTTATGACATTGAATTTGGGACATCCAGCCTCAACTTTATCTTCATAATTCAATAATACTGATTCTAACATTAAGTTTTTAAATAAATGTACTTGCATTATTTATTGTTAATTACTTTTAAGTCGTTCGACAACTGTCACATCAATTAGTTTGACTTGAGAGTAAGATGAAGTTAACTTCATATTGAGAGAGAAGGTTAGCAAATTACTAACCAAATCAATTAAGATTATTTTTATTTTTATTTTATGTTATTTCTATTATTAGGATATTTTATTGTCAATTTTGTTTTTATTATTATATTATAATTTTATACATCATTTCTTTTAATTTTTCCTTGATAATTTTTTTATTCACTTTTTATAAACCAATTGAATACAAAACATTATTTTATCAAGTCATTCTTCCATATGCTTCTTTACAGTAACTAATAACTTCTTTGTTTTATTCTAAAAAATATTATTATTAAGTAAAATTAGTTTTTGAAACATAAAGCCACGGCTTTATATAGTCTATAAGCTTTTAAATTATGAAAAATAACTATTATTCTCGAAAGAAAGCCTTTTGATAATCTCATCTCCAATTCTGCACGTTATTGGAATTTAAATGGTCAAATTTTCAACAAATTTAAGCCGTTAACTTTTTTGACAGAAAAAAAGTTCAATAATGTTAGTTTTTGTACATATTATTACAGTATCAGCGTGGGGAATGGTTGCAAGAAACTTTTAGACAAAAAAAATGTTATTTTAATTTTAGTAACCAAATTTTAACACTCCTAAATATCATGCATCCCATCAGCATTACTAGTTTCTTTCTATATTTATATTTCTAGTACATTATATAATCTATTATATTTATATTTTTTTTTATATATCTCTCTTTAGGTGTTCTTAGGAGTTGAGTGTTTATATATATTTTTTTCCTTAAATTAACGTGATACAACGTTGTCTAACTTTCTCCAATGTATTTTGTCCTTTCTCTGTCACTACATATTTTATGTGACTTAATTATATTTTCAGTTTTTTAAATTAATGAGTATGTTTTTTTAGTTTTTCAAATTAAAAACAATTCTTTTTAATTCTTGGTCAAAATTTAAAGACTAAAACTCCTCAAATTCTAATAAAAGACTAAAAAGTAGTTTTAGAATTTAAAAGATTTAAAATAAATAAATTCTTAATTTAAAGGAATAAAAACATAATTAAATAATTATATTGTTATACAAGTTTTGATTAAGCACCAAAAAGAAAAATATTACTAAGGAGGGTGATTACAACCTTAGCAGAATCTTTTTATATATATTAAAAAAAAGAAAAACAACAACAACAACAAAGAAGAATGGGCGGTGGGACTCACTTGTCACCACATTGTGTATCGGTCTTGTCCATGCAATAGTTGTGACAAACTACTTTCAGTTTAATAAGAATCAGAAAATTATTATACAACAAGTTATACAACGTAATACACATATGAACGCATAATTAATTTTGTATAGCAAAAATGCATATTTATTTAATTAATTAGTGGTTATTAAAAGCAAAAGAATAAACTCTAGATGCACTATGATAACCCAGTTCTCACTTATATATTGGAAATAAGAGAACATAATGAAATTATACTACTTCATATTTCTTTGTTGCTGCACCTTCCCTCTAACATTTATTTCCATATAAGATTTTAATTTGGTGGTTGTATCCAATTTAATCTTTAGTATAATTTAGTAAGCTTCAAGTTCAACATATATAATACATGCCTAAAGTCTCGATCGATTGATCTCTTCCTATATTGTGTATGTTATGATTACAGTGGAAGGAAAGTGAAAAATATAATAAGACCAAGGAAGTCTATAATGGTAGTTACATTTAATTTTCATGAGTGTAAACTAAGCTAAACCACACTAATAATCAGTTCCAATTTATCCCAGGAAGTTGAAATTGTTGCCTCGGTGCAGCATCCCCAACGGACCCATGAATCGCGTTTGGCTGAAAAGTTGCGTTCTGAGGAATCTGGCTAAGCAGGGAAACAAAGGAATCGTTGTTGTCCTCAGCATTGCTGCTTCCACTATTAAGATCACCATGAAATCTCTTACATGAAGAAGAAGACCCAGGAGACCCTGTCTCGTTCCAAAGTTGTTGTGATGTGAGTGCACGTTTGAGAGGGAAGTTGCTATTGTTATTATTATTACCCTTTGAGTTTGGAGTGAATAGGTGAGAATCAGAACCACTTTGCATGCTTTGATCAACGGCTAAGATTCCATCGAAGAAGTTGTCGTCATTTTCAAGTCCTAGTGGACCATAACTCGTGCTCCTCGAAGACTCAGGTTTAGAATTTTGCGTGTTGTTGTTAGCCATTGACAAAGTTGACATCGTTGGAAGCATGTTCTCCATTGAAAGCTCCTCTTCATGTTCCATCAGGGGTGGCCTTGGCAGGCTTGTATTGTTTTTCTTGTATATTCGGCACAAAACCCAATCGTCCAGCTACAAAACCATAAAAAATTCTATTCATTTTTTCTTTTCTTAAAAATCAATTTAGAAAAGATTATTATATATAATATGCACATAACATGAGTATATATAAATATATAAATGTGTGTGTATGTACCCTCAAGGAATTTTTCTTGTTTGGAAGACTGGCCAGAGGAGGAGGTTTTGAGCTAGAATTAAAAGAATCATCAGCAAGCCTATACTCATGCATGATCCAATTGGTTTTAACCCCTTTTGGAGGCTTTCCACCATAAAAAACAAGTGCTTTCTTAACTCCAACTTTGTGGTGCCCATCAGATGTTAGTATAGGCTTGTCAGTACCAGTGGCCTTCCAATACCCAGAAGTAGCAGCCCTATTGGGCCTAGCCCCATTTGGATATTTCCTATCTCTTGGGCTGAAAAAGTACCACTCTTGCTCCCCAAACGTTGCTTTACCTACAAAACCCACGAAAAAAAACAATGGAAAAAAACTTTGCAACTCAAAACAAATTCACAAATGTGTGTTTAGTTTTGAATTCTTTAAAATTACATCGATATTAGAAAAAAAAAATTTCATGTTTGATTTTAGTTTTAAAGAATTGATTCTGAATCCATAAATCATTATGAGATAAAGTAACTTTTGATAGTTTCTATGTTGGATAAAAAATTTCATACAAACTAGCTTTTATAATAAAAACTTCAGAACATAAACCACATAAATTTAATTTAAAATTAACAATATCAACGCTCATTCAAATGCATCTAAGCAACCTAAAAATTAGCAATGAATTCGAATAAGATTTTTAAAAAGGACTTGCAATTGGGGAGGCAACATCAAGAATTTAAGGATGATAACAACTTTGGTCAATCTGTTTTTGTCTGTTTGTAATTTCTAAGAAAATAAAAAACAGTGATGATGAACGTAATTTAAAAAGCTTATATTTGAAGAAATTGATGAAGAAAAAAGAAATGGGGTGTGATAAAGTAGTATACTTGGGAGCTCCCAAGGGTCGAACTTGTAGAGATCAACATCGGCGATGATGGCTACAGGAAGAGGTGCAGAAGAAGCTTTTCTCTTGAGGTAGTGAACGACGAGTTCTTCATCGGTGGGGTGGAAGCGAAACCCTGGAGGGAGGTGTGGGTGCTGAGAACCTGATGATGAATCTGTGCTATCCATGATGGACACTAGTTTGTGCTCAATTTTCCAAAGTATCTCCCATGCATCATTGTACTAGACACTTATTTATTTATTATTCGAGCCTTTTTCTTCTACTTTTTCCTTGCTTTGCTCTTTTTCGTTTTCGTGATATTTGGAAAAAAGTAGCGGCGAGATGATATGGGACTTTGGATTACATGGAAAAAGGTTGGGATAGAAAGATAGAAAGAGTGGGATGGGATGTGTATGTATGCATGATGATGACATGAGATGAATGGATGAGGATGGTTTATATGAGAGATGGTGTGACACGTGGTGTGGGGACCAGAGAAGGATAATGAGGCTTGTTTTGTGGGAATGAAGGAAGGGTTGGGGAGTTTAGAAATGAAACGCTTTTGATGTCATGCTTTTCTTATGCATACAAGCAAGCATCTAAGAAGTGTCACACACGCTCCAAATTTAGTTCAAAGATATATATATATACAGAGAGAGAGAGAGAGAAAGAAAGATGGTTGATTGGCACGTGTACATGTGCTCTTCCTCTTTTATGATCGCATTTGTTATATTTCATTATTTGTCGTTGTCTTCTTTATTTCTTCGTGTGATCTTCCTTAGTTGGTTGTGCCTGGTCATGCCTTTTAATGTGTAATAACAACGGATGGTAGCTGCTGTAGCTTTTCAGGATGTACCACATTATGTTTTATGTTTCTTTTTTCACAGTCGGATATAAAATATAAATATATTTTTCAAAGTGTTTTTTTATTTTTTTTAAACAGATTCTCTATTAGAATTTGAAGTCTAGTTTTCCTCAACCCTATTATAACTTCATTGTATTAGCTAGGTAACAGGTTATATTAATTTTTCGAATTTATGATAACATGGCCCAATTTAAATATTTGTTCAGTTAAAGGGGACTGTATATAGTTTAGTTAATTTTTAGACCATGCATATTTCTAATATACTTTCAGCAAACAATATACTTTTGCGAGTATGAATAAACATATAATTAAGTTTTTATACATTATCAAAGTAAACAAAACTTACATTATGAACTGCCATAAATATTATTGTTAATATATTTTTTTAAGTATTTATTATGTTAGTTTATGACTTGATGATAATATAACTAAAATCCTTATATATTGTTAGTATATATAATGTTTACTCAATCAAATTAAGTTCATTTAAGTGCCTTGCAATGTTTTTATTTGGTTTATATTTGAAAATAATTTTTGTATATAATAAAATTATCTATTCTTAAATTTATTAAACAATAATATTTTATATTTTGTCCTTTTCTGAAAATGCGTTTCATTCTCTTTATGTATTTGATCTTTTTGAATATATATATTTTTTTTCAATTTTCTGTCTTTTATCTTTATCTTTAAATTGAATTTCAATAATTTTTTAGAGAAATTTTCAATAATTAAAAATAAATTTATATAAAAATTTAAACTAATTATTACAAATCTAAAATATTATTTATATATTTGAATATATTTATTTATTATGAGTTTTAATTATAATATAATTTATATATTTAAAAATACTTATTTTTCATTAAAATTGTAAAAATAATAATTTATTCTATGTAATGCATATAATATAAAAGATATTTGGACAAGAAGCGACTTTAATTGTATTTTTTTCGACTATTTAATTCATTGAAATAGTTGTACGAATCACAAACCCTCGTGTTAATTCATTACTCGGTAGCCGTCCAAATTATTCCTATGTTTGAAAGCTAAAGGCGATAACATTAATGAACGAAAAGAGGAAGACATGCAGAATTTAAATTAAAATAGTTGGTTTTGACTAAAGTTTTCTATTTTAAAAAATAAAAAACAAAACTCAATAATGTCTCAAAACCAAGGGAGAGACTATAATGTATGTAATTCTGAAGAGTTTTATTTAAGAAATTTTTAAGCAAAACTTATAAACCTTAAATATATGATGGGTTTTTTATTTAGTTTTGAAGAGCAGCGTAAATATATGGCACAACTACTTTATCTATATTTTATTTTGGTAAATGAGTTTCTATACATTTGGTGACATCTTAATAAATTTACCAACAAAGCTAAGCAATCAACCATGTGTAGTTAACACATTTGACTGAATTATTTTGCATTTAACTAAAAATTAAAAGCTCAGTCACTTTTTTCGGGGAGGACAAGGGTTATAAGGAACGTGCATGTATGCTTGGTACAGCCAAAAGCTAAAATGGAGGCTAAAACAACTTCAGAGAATTTTAAATCCAGAATCAATTAGTTTTAAAGAGACTTCGTATCACTAGAGTGAATTTTTTTATTTTTTTTTAAGTAATTAAAAAGCATGATGTCTTTTGTTAGATGCTTGAAGATCTATTTTATAATGAAAGTTTAACTTGATAGATTGAATAGTATGTATAAATATAAGTTATTATAAATTCTTAATATCTAAATTCAATTTCTTTAAATAAAAGAAATATGAGTTAACATTTAGAGAAAAACTTGATAAATTAGTATGTTTTCTACATCAGTTCTAAGCACATGAAATGAATGAGAAATCACTTTGGAGAAAATTAAAGGAGAATAATTCTGATAAAGGTAACTTTCTTGTTTGATACAAGTCACATAAGATTAATCTATCTTTTATGATAAAAGGTGATATAGACCCAATTTCCCTTTTTTGTGATTAGAATTTATTTTTTTAGAATAAAGTGGAAATGGTTTAACCGAAATATAGAAATAAAATGAGGATTTATAGCTACAGGCTCCTCCCGCGTTGATAAAAGAAGTATAAAAGGATCTTTATTTCTGGCAACAATGGTATTCAACACTCTCTAACAGGCCAGAAATGATGCTATTGGAACCTCATCCAGTTGTTATGATTGTGAAAGCTTGACTTGATGCGCAAATCCATGTGCCTTTGATGAAAACAAGCCACATAAAACTCAAAAGTTTGTTATTGTTATATATGATGCTGATCTCATTACACATTTCAGCAGACCTAACTGGGCACTAACAAATTTGCCAGAAAAGGAAAGTAAAAAAAATGTAAATTAATTTGTGTTCCTCATTTATCCTTCTAGCCTTCAAGGAAATAACATAAAATACCACAATGTCAATATTGATGGTTGTCAACAAACTTTTTGGTTTATTAAGCTTTATTTAACACCAATAAATTAATAAATAAATTATATAAATACTTTTATCTTTTTAATTATTATAATTATTTTTAATAGAGAATGTAGGTATAATGTTTATAAACATTAGAAAAGAGTTGGTATAATATATAAAAGAGTGTCAATATGTATTTTTTAAAAATTAAAATAATATTTTAATTCATTATATTTTGTTTTTTTTTTATTTTGATCATTTATTTTTTAAAACTTTTGTTTTGATTTTTTATGTAGTGAATGAATAAAAAATGATTCTTTTATTCATTAATGATGGTGTAAAATTATTTTTATTATTATTTATTATATTTTTTGGTGATCTCTTTATCATCAAGATACTTATTATTGATATTGATTGTTATAAAGGAGTTTAACATTGGTTCAAACAACATCAATGTTGAATAATTGATATGCTTTGCTAATAATGATGGTCAAAATAATGATGACTTAGAAGATAAGGACATAAATTTAAAGTTGACTAAAAGGAATAGAAAGAGAAAGAGGAGAAGAGAAATGAGAGGAAGAAAAAAAGAAAAAAGACTACAACATAATGAATAAGGATTTTTTTGATTGTTTAGTTTTGAGCAGTAAAAAAATTAGTCGCCAAAAAATATAATTAAATAATAATAAAAATAATATCATATCATCATTAATGAATAAAAGGATTATCTTGGATCCATTCATAAATAAAAATGACTAAAATAAAAAAGATAAAAACATAATGAACTAAAATATTATTTTAATTTTTTCAAAAATTAAAAGAATTAACATAAGAATAAAAAAAATATTTATGTAATTTCATAAAATTTAAGAAATATTTGTATAATTTATTCTAAATTTCACTGTATCTAACCTTTTTTTTTTAATTTACATGATAAATTATACATCGTTAAATAAACACCTATGGGATGTGGTGATTTTTTTTTTTCTAAGCAAAGAAATACTGTTAAGAATTGAGTATAAGGACTACTCAAACCTTGTACAAAATTCATCATTTAACTCCAAAGATGTACAAAGTAGAACCAACATAAAACTTAACGAGACATACCCTCCGCAACAAAACATGTAAACTCCGTTAGATATGAGATCCTGTATAACACCAGCACTGTAACACTGTCATTTGTTGACAGTGAATTAATTTATATATAAACATATAATAAAATATTATACTGTTGATTCCAATTAACTTTTGGTATTTGAAATGAAATCATCGTAATATAGAAGTCCTTTAGAGATATAGGTTTATTGTTGTCCATAAAAGAATAAAGAACGGCAATTAATTGTAAGAGGGGGAAAAGATGACTAAAGCTACAGAAAAATGGAAGAATAAACACTTAAAAGGGTAACTAATGTTGAACAAGAGTAAATACAGCGTGAAATTATAGAACACTAAAAAAAAAGGATAAATAGAAAATTTGATCCTTTTTAATTCATCATTTTGATTGTTTTGGCCCTTCTATTTTCTTCTGTGATTTTAATTTTTACATATAACAAAATTTATAATTTTAATAAATTTTCAATTTTACATATATTTATTTACTATGTTTTAATTAAGAAAATTATTTTTTTATTGTAGCTTAAATGATGGTGTTAAATTTAGGGATCAATTGGATCAAAATAAACAAAATGTATATAAAATTAAAAATTGGCAAAAATTATGAAAAATTTAAAATATGGAATCTAAAATTACAAAAAAAAATAAGAGGACTAAATTATGAATAAAAAATTAATAAAAAAGCTAAAATTATAATTTAACTTATAAAAAAGTACAAATAACTATTAAATTTAATAAATGAACTATGGTTAACTTTATGACCAATTTCTTATATCTTAATTGTGTGGCTTAACAACTAATTTAGTTACTGATTTTTATAAGTACTAAATAGTCTATCACTAATTTTGATACTAAATGACAATATCTTGAAGCAATTTTGTTAAATATTTAGCAAAAAATCAACAACCAAATTATTTTGTAGATTTTTGTTGTCATTTAATGATTGATATCTATGGGTCACAAATATATGCATGTGAAAATTACATAATAACTATACAATGACTGATATAGTGACCAATTTGACCTATAAGTGTGTAGTGATCATTTAATGATTAAATTAATTTGATCAATGAAGCCTAAAACAATAAAAATGACTTTGATGATTCAACTGTTATCTTTTTTTTATCATTGTTTTCTCTTTTTCTGCGCTCCTTTTTTTGGTGCTACAACTTCAATCATCCTTTTCTCCACAAATGACTTCTATCACCCTTGTATAGTGTTAGTATAGATATGTGTCTCATTCTCCACATCTTTTGTGTTTTGTATTTTTCTCACTTCATTTGAAGTATTTTTTTTTTCTTTCACTTTTGATTTCTTTCCTATAATGTTTCATTTCAATTAAAGTTTATTTTTTCTCCACCAACTGTCTCAAATGGATAAGACTTTTTTTATTTTTATTAGTTCCTCCATCTTTTTGTATGTCTTTGTCAAAATGTTATTTCTATATTTTCCAAAATTCATTCACTATTAATATTTTTTCTTGAATACACATGCAAATTTCTTATTTTGAAATGATAATAATGATTTTTTAAAATAATTCTAAGTTATATTACTTTTACATTAGTATTTTTATTTATTTTTTCTCCCTCTAAAATATGAAATATTATTTCTTTTTATCTTTAATATTCGTTTTAAGGTAGATAAATAATATTTATTTTAAAATTTTTTTAAAAAATTAGAGATATCACGTGTTATCATATTACTTAGACATTAGTGGGTAACACTAGAAATAATTATTTGAATTTTTGTTAAACGTATAAATAGTTAACAAGTATCACATGGTAGTAAGAATAAAAAAGATTAAAAATATATTTAATTCTTAAATAATTTTAAAATATTAAAACAAATTGTCTAACTATTTTTAAAAAATATTAAAATAATAATTAAAAAGTGTAAAAGAATTATAATTAAAAATGCTGATAATGTATTAAATTTAAATAAGAGAATGAGAGAAAAAATAAAGAAAGATTTCGTTGCTTGTTTGATTCAAGAGAAGATAGAAAAAGGAAAAGTCACTTTTTTTATTCACAGGGAAATGAGAGGAAAAATATGAATAAAACAATATTATATCCTTATAAATAATACTAGAGAAATAGATAGTTAAAATAAAGTTTCGAAATAATTTAATTTATAAAGTTTCCTATCTAAATTTTTTAATAATAGAGGAGGGACAAAATGAGAAGGAAGAAAATTTTAAATTCCCTATTTCTTATATTATCCCCTCGAATATTAGAATTAACAAACCACATAAATTTTTAAAAAACTCACCATTTTCATGTCATCGGTAGCATCACCATGTTTAATCAATAGCTAAATGCCTATATTTGTAATATTTGATGGGGATGTTCAAGGCATAATCAAACTATTCTACACCACCAAACTAAAGAAACTAAAAAGTCTATCAAACTAACAACTGAAAAAATAATTTTTTTTATTTCAATTTGGTTTCATTTTTTGTTCCCATATTGTTAAAACCTAATTACATATTTAATATACATACATTGTTTTCTTGGTATAGTATAACCCATTAAAATTCAATTTCCCTTAAAAAGAACCACCTAAATCTCATTTTCAAAGGCTGATAAGAACACGAGTGGTTATTCAATTTTGCATTATATCAATTTATTTTATTAGTTGTCAAATTACAAATATTTTAAAAACTTATATAAAAATAAATTTAAGGAAATTAAAAAAAAATGAATGAAATTCAAAAGAAATTAAAAAAACTAGTTTAATTTTGTTCAGATTCAATATTATATTCAAACAAAATTATATCGAACCACCTATTATTTTTTACACCGAACTCGGGTGACTTTTTTATGAAAACCAAATCATATAAAACTGTGAACACCCTTTTTGTGCTGTTGTGACCTATTAAGTTTGATAGCTTAAAAGAAGCCCCTCTCTCCCTTTTTAGACAAATAGATAAGTCGAGAAAATATCATAATATGAAGCAAGTAAGATTTGCTCTCAGTTTGGCAGGTTAGGACATGTGAACCATTGGAGACAACATTGGGCCTAGGTGATGCGGTTGTTGATATAGAACTTCGTAGTGACTGGGACCAAATATGTCTTTTTCTTTTGAATGTAGTAGGGGCCATGTATGATTTATGTGTGGTCCAAATAACATAAAAACAATTAGGCTATATTGTCTACTTGGAAAAGCGTAACACACTTGGACTAAGAAAAAAAGAAGAGTGACACACGTATACTATTTGGTAATTCAGATTTGTCCACCCTGTAGCTTGATCACAATGAAGCAAAGCTATTGTAATAGTAGATCATCTATAGTGCATGCTCTTATGATGCCACTTGTGTAACTATTAATAGCTACATAAATTATATGGGTGAGAAAGTAGCCAACATCATCTTAGGTGGACCAAACTACTAGTTTGTTTGATTAGTTGACTGATAGGACATTTGGGGGTTGGCATACCTTAGAAATGTTGAACATTGCATGTTCTGATGTAGTTAACCAGCAGAGACTATTTTGTTCTTAATGTAAGTAGGATCTTCGTGACTAAAACAATTAAAAGTTGTGTCACTATGTTCTTGCAATGTTCTTGGTTTATAAATGGAAGTATCCAACTGGATTTGCCAATGCCAATTATTTTCTGAATCCTTCACTTGAACTAGTTTCTTCCGATTCCGAATAGTGAAGATCAATGAAAATAAGCTTCTAAAAATCTAGATTTGGAGCTTTCTAATTAAACAAAGAAGCAGTAGCTGTGTTGTACATTCTAATTCACAATGATAAATCATCTTAGGCAGAACCTTTGTACCGTTCTGTTACTCAAAATGGCACTGTAATGCTGCAGTTATTTCATCGTCACATTTTGCAATATTTGTTTAAGACCACCAATATCTGGGACTACATTAAACACCTTGTAATATTTTGAATCTAAAGAATAGAAATGATATTGTAATTGTTGATAAATTCTTCTCATAATGCCTACTTCAGCTTCCAATTTGATCTGCTACCTACCATCCTCGATCAAATATTTGAATGATCGGATTACATTTCTATTTGCATTAAGTATGATGATATCAATACAACTTTAAACAAGTTACTGCAATAAAAGCAAAATATTGTTACGACTAACTACAGAATAATTCTTAACCATTATTCCCCTTTAAATGAAATTTTGACATCCACAGTAGAAGGCTCTAGTTACGTTTAGTGCAATCATAAGGGCAAAATAGGCTATAAGTCTGTAGCCTACAAGCATTGCCACCAAAGCTGCAACAGAGAAACCTTGCTTGTCAAGGCCTACATGCTTAATTGTAGGATAGTTCCCAACAGAGCAAGTGACATTTGGACCACAATGGTAAGTGTCATAACCGTTAACTGTGATCCTAGCAAGAGCTTATAGACATAATAGCTATGAGATATGTACTTTATCCACGATACAAACGCTGGCGTATTTTGAACAAAGTAGCCATTAAGTAGAACAAATAATGTCATAATCACAGCTCCAACTGTAGCAGCCATTTTTTGATTATTTACCAGCACTGCACCAATAGCAAGGCCAATATCCTGTGATACCAAAGCATAGAGAAGAGCTACAGCTAGAGTTCCAAAAAAAACTGAAGTATTGGCTTTTAGCCCTCCCATGCAATAAGTAATGGTGACAAACAGGGTTGGCAAGGCTAGCTGCACTGGAAGGTCCACAAGATTACTTGCTATGAAGTAAGATGGAGTCTATACATGTAGAAGGACCTTTCCTTTACTATCATTTCGCGATCACGAGGAAAGGTAAAGTTAGACTGGACCATAGGGAAGAATCCACAAAATTGTGTATAGTAGAAAAGTAGTGCTACCTACACAGTAGAAGAAACAATAATCAGAAAATCCATTGGATTTATTATACCAAAGTATTATGTCATCTAAATACCTGGTCTTGCATTTTATTAACTCCACACTGCCACCATAGAAAGCCTGCAAAGAATGATAAGGCCAAAACGTGACAGATTTTGTGGGGTGAAAATTGTTCATACTTTCTTTCTTTGAAACCCCGTCTTACTAATATAATAAACTGCTGCCACCAAGTTGAACAACTTTGACCAAATATCTCATCTTCTAAATTGGGATGGAATGAATTCCTGGAAATTTGAAGTTCCATCTTCACTTGACATGCAAGGTTACTTTCAAAAGCAGATGATAACACTTGTTTTGTAGAATTTGTATCCACTTCTAAATTGTCAAAACAAACACCTAAAAAGTTGTAAGATGATTTCTAATTAATGAGTATACTAACGATAGTGGAAATCTGAAAGAGAAACAAGGAACAAATCTTCTAACCGATACATTAGCTTAGAATGATGCAAAAACTGTTTTTGCTTTAATTTTTTTTCAAAGATATCAATTATATGCAGAACTGCAGAAATCTTGAACCAGCGTGACTTGAAAGGCTTCAGTTATAAATAATAGATCATGCTTAATTTCGTATTATTATTTATTCAAAAATCAGTCCTTAAACGTTCATGTTGATATCGATATATATGATTATGGTGTTGAAGTGGCAGGGAATATTTGAATGTATTTGCGTACCATGTCTTAATTCAAGCAGGATGCTATTTCCTAGGCATGTTTGAAAGGGTAATATTTGCGTACCATTTCCACGGTCAAGTAAGAAATCTGTAGGATTCATGGCTACAGATGGAACATAACCAATGCTGGAGAAGTAATTCATAACATTTTCTCCTTTCCCAAAGTACAGGCTTCTACCATCTGATAACAGCAAAATCTTCTGGAACATACAAAAAAGTTTACTTGAAGGTTGGTGGATAGTCATATGACAGTCCTTCCATCCTTAGCTAACTCACACAGAGTTAGCACAATTTTTCTAGCAGTGGTTGAGTCAAGACCTGAAGTTGGCTCATCAGCAAGCAACAAGCAAGAGACTTGGATTGGTTAAAAGTTGTTGCCCTATGCTAACTCTTTTCCATTCTCCACCTGAAACTCCCCTTAGGAGTGGCCCTCCCATTATAGTGTCCTTACAATGTGTAAAGTCAAGTCCATTCATAACTGCCTGAGCTTTTAATATTTTCTCTTCTTTAGAGATGCTATTTGGCAAGAGAAGAGCTGAAAAGATTAGTGTCTCACTGACTAATAGGTGAGGATAGAAGACATCATGTTGAGAAACAAATCCCAAGTTTTTCTTCACTAATTTTGAGAGGGGTTTGCCATTGTAGGTTATGCTTCCGTTAGTGATACTATGATTTAGCCGGCCTCCCAATGCAGTTAAAAGAGTTGTTTTACCACAACCAGAAGGGCCTAAAATGACTAAAAATTCACCTGGAAAAATGACACCACTGATCCCTTTCAAAACTAGTCTCTCCTCAGAACTTACCTCCTTTTTGCATAGCAACCATTTCCCTTGGCCACTTTTTATTTTGTGCACAACATCTTCAAACTGCAATAAAGACCAGTGCAATAGAGCATGAAGTGTTTTACTAGAAACATTTGTTTCCTCTGTTCATCATTAGAATGATTATAAAAAAAGGATAATTATTGCATAAATCATCCAAATGAAGTACACGAGAACACGCTTAATTCAGCATAAACTTCAAATGCTAGAAATCAGACAAAGACACCCATATTGTTTATAATATAGATCAAGTATTTGGATCAACTTCATGATATCATACTTTCTGCACCGAATTTCAAATATCAAGTAAAATATTTAAATTATGTGATTGTGCCCTTGGAATTAGTGGGGGTAGGTAATCAACAGCAAAAAAATTGCTTTTAAACTAAGAACCAACCAAAAACCGTTCATAGTGTGACTTTGAAAATTACTACTTGTGAGTGCATGATAATGTAAAGATAATTGAAAATATATTCGTGAATTATGTTGAATTTGGACTCTGAACAAAAGATAATTTGTATAACAATCATTAGTATCGAACATTAAAAATTCAAATCCCTTAAAAAATTCCCTCAACATATGCTAGTTACAATTTATTAACAACGCCTAAGACATGAAACATCTATCGAAACTAAATGGGAAACGTACCATGAGGGTAACAGGTTTGTTAACTTTCAAATTGATGTCTTGTTTTGCTTCTTCGGACTGCAACCTCTGGGATACAGAGTAAAAATTCTCACTTGCCATTTCCTCTGGCATTGGATCACAGATTGCTACATGCCCACGTATATTAAAGATCGCTGTTCCTTTTGAATTTCTCTTGAGTCAGTTTTGATTTGGACACTAGTAGTATATAGCAAGAAGATATGCGTTTTGATAGTGATGTATGTTTCTTGCTAGTCCATATTTTTGCTCAATATGAATTGAAATGGAAGCCTTCACGATTTGAACTTCCAATAATGCAAATTACTTAACACCCTCAACAAGTGACACTTGTGGGATTAGAAAACTGACTCGGTTGACGTGTATACTGCATGATTTGGGACGTGTGGCAAAGTCTACTGAAACTGAAATTCCGTTTAATATATTTATTTTAACTTGGCCGATAAAATAACAAATTCCTTGCTCAACAATTTTCCTCATCGGTAAAGACAGAACAATTCAACAGTCAGGACCTGAACATGTCTCATTATCATATAAGAAAAGAAAAGCTTGGATCATGATTCAGACATCCATATTCTACTGAGCCAAGCATTATCACGCTGTATGATCAAGATAAGTATACATAACTCATAATTTACTCAATTGATCAATGTTCTTCAACATCGTTATTGGAACTCTTACTTTTCTCAGCAATCTGTGTGTAAGAGTGGGAGTAGTACAGGGTCAGTCCAGATTTTATGCAAATAAACCTGACTTGTTATAAAAGAATAAGACCTAACCTGCTATCTTAATCTATAATTGCATTCAAAGTTTTTGATGATAAAATTTCTAATTTTCCTTTTAGTTTTTATTTTTCAATGTTCATATTTTGACTTGTATCAGATCATATTATTGATAATTTTCCATATAATGTTTTCTTTTTTATTTAATATTGCTTTCAAGGACACTTATTGAAGCTGTTACAATAAATAGACAAGCACAATGAAAAGTCTTGACCTGCACTGCAACCTTGCCATGTGTATAACATAACAGGCTCCAACACTGTAACCTTGGGCCAAATGCAGACATCTTGGATTGTTATACAACCTTGGGCCACGCAAAAGACAATCTCCTTGGACCACCAAATAACTCTCCATTCAAATTTAATGTCATAACCATCTTAAATGCATTTCTAATCCAATACCCAACTCAACTCAGTTACATGCTCAGTTTCAGGTTCAATCGGTCAAGGGCAGTCGGACAACAACTAATTTAGAATAATTATTTTTTTAAAACATTATATAAAATAGAATTAAAAAATTATTTTTTATGTTTTAAATATTCTATTGCCCTAATTATTTTAGTTCAATTAGCAATGAAAACGATGAATATGATATAACTAGTAAATTCATTAAATTTTATGATTTTTAATAGTTTTAACTAATAAAAAAGTACATATAAAAAAATATTGTTAGCATTTTAAAGAAAGAATAGTATAAAAAAATTATTTTTAAATAAAATTAATACAACTAAATTATGTTAATTATTTTTTTAATTAGTGTGGATTAATTTTGTTTCCTTGTGTGTGAGAACAGAGAAAATATACGGATGGAAGATAAAGTGTGACTATTGTCAATGTTAAATATCCTTACTAAAATATATAGTGACACGATCATAATTGTAGGTATACAAAATTGTTTGAGAAATGTTAATAATATATTTTTTTTAAAACTAAAATATTTGTAAATAAAAAAAGTGGTTCATACTAATTAAGGGTGCCATTTATTTTTTCAATCTCACTTAAAATTTAAATTTATTTCTAAACTACCCTTTAGGTTAACTGATGAAAGATTTCAATTTTATGATAATTTATTTGAAATGAGAACACTCTTTCTCTATTCCAAAATCTAAGTAGTTAATATCACAATAACCAAATGGTTATTGGAAATAAAATATGAAGTAAATAAATAATATTTTAAAAATATTTGTTAATTAAGATTTGTTTATATTTTAAAACACAATACATAAGTTTTTTTGCTTATATATTCAAGTCAAAAGAGAATATTTTTTAATGTATTATTTATTATTGATTGAAATTTATTAAAATTTATAAAATTTTGTATATTCTTTTTTTTTAGTGAGTTTCACTTTAATGATGATATAATATTTAATAAACTTTCATTCATGTATAATAGAAAATGTGTTACAAATAACATAGCAAAGTGTATAGTTAATATTTCTTAAATTATTATTTATTATCTATGATAATAAAAAAAAGTACGTACTAAAATACTTCTCTGACAAACTTAAATATTGTTACTAAACTTTACAACAGAAATAAAATTGTCATACAACAAATTATAAACAAACAATAAAATACATGTATATAAAAACAGATTTATAGAAATACAACTATAGTTTTTAATATATTTTTTTCTTTCTCATTAAAAAGCTTATTATTTTCTAGAGTAACCTGAAAGATTCAAAGGTCAATATGAGAATATGGACTGACCATAAACAAAGAGAGAGAAATTTTCTTTTCTTTTCTTTTCTTTTCTTTCCTTTGTCTTGGGTTTGGGGGGGGATGTATGTACTGTTATTGCTGAAGGATACATAAGGAAGCAAAACACTCTTAACGATAACGAAATGTCTGACATTAACATACCTTATTTGGTTAGTAATCTATAACAACCGTTGCAGCGTTATTCACATTTCCCAGAAAAGAAAGAGCCACAAATTTTGAAAAAGATTAAATTCCAGTGGTGGAATCACGAAGTGAAAAAATTCAAGTATTGAAGCATCTTCATTTTTTTGTAACTTTTGACAGCAGCATTTGCAAAAGTCATAGAATAATGTGCAAAGATGTTGAAAAAATAAAAGAGAGAAAGGAACTAAAATATGTAGTCGTTTTTCTCAAAAGATGTTGAACGTGGATTCCCCTGGAAAACCACCCTTTGTCGCACATAATAATGATAGCCATTGAAATTACACCTTATCATTTTTTTTTTCCTTCTCTTTCTTTATTAAACGTTTCATACTTACAACTCCTTCCGTCTTTAAATAAATGTTGTACACAGACAAAAATAAAATTAACTTTATTATTATTTATTTATTTATTATTATTATTAGAAATATAAATAAAAATAATAATTAATATTATATTTAAAAATTAAAATTAAACTTATTTTAAATTTTTTTTAAATAATTTATTATAAGACAAAACGAGTATCAATTAATCATGTTGCTGGATATATTAAGAGAGAAAAAAAGTTTAAGGTATTTCATGATAAAATTATTCTTAACAATAAATTATTTTATACATTACTTTTGTTTTTATATATAAAATAATTCTAAAACATTATTTGTGCTTTTATATAAAACTTTTTTTAGTTGTTTCTTACATAAATTATTATTAATATTTTTTTAAAATCTCTTTAAATGATTATTATTAACAAAGTTTTTATTCAAAAAATAATAAATGATAGAAATTAAATGGGATAAAATTTTATTTCTCTTATTAAGATTTATGAATAATAATAAAATAAGGAACATTTAAGTAGATAGAGAAAGATGATTAATTTAAAAATATTAGGGATAAAATCAAAAGAATAATATATATTATTGACAATTTTAATGTTAAATCAAATTAATCAACTTTCTTAAAGAATATAAATTAGTTAAAAAAATTATATATAAAGATAAAAATAATATTAAATTTATTAATTTAATTATAAAATATTTTAATATCCATTTAACAATCATATTAATTTTAGATAAATTGAATATTAATAGTATGCAATCTTATAGTCAAAACTTCTCGTATGCTAAATAATGTCATTGATTCGAGGAATTAAATTTAAATTTTTTAAATCATGTTTCAAATTCAAAATTTATGCATAAAAAAATAAGTGATCAATTAAATTTTTAATAAAAATTAATTATTAAAAAATTGATAAAATCTTGGTATAATATCATAATGACAAAAAAAAAATCTTATAATCAACATTTATATAATTTAAAAAGGATATTATATTTTAAATATGAACCATAAATTACAAAATGTAATATTTTATAGAAAATTGTCTTGATTTACTCAATAAAAACTTGAAACTTAATGGTTAAATTAATATATGAAATTTTGGTTGTGTATGATAAAATAATTATAATATTAATATTGATGGATAACTTATAAGAGCATTGATAGTATTTAAATATAATATTAATATTTATAAGGAGATGCACTATGCAAATATTAGAATAAAGTACCGCGTGCTTTTGCGCGGAATCGTCGAATAATAAATAACGAAAGATTCATCTGACATGTTATTCACAACTCTTTCTTACTAATGTTGCCGTTGAAACCGTGACAGCGTAAATTCTCATCCACTTTAACCAATCATTTCAATATTGGTCGGTCATTAAATCCATCGACATATTCATTTCAACTTTAATGATTAAATCGTAATTAAATCATTTATAAAAAATTATTTTATCAGTTTTTAACATTAAAAATATAAATAATATAATAAATTTATATTTAAAATTAAAATGATAAATTAATATAATACAAGATTATAAAAATTAAAATATTTAAAATTATAAATTAATATAAATGAGTTGATTATATATTTTATAAAAAAATATTCATGATAATTGATATAATATTTTTATTTATTTAAATTATTATTAAATATGTAATTTTATTTTAAAGCATTCTATATTATATTTTAAAAATTTAAAAATAAATTAATAAAAAATACCAGTTTAAATTGGTTTTTTTTCATTGATTTTTGACCTTTTTTTTTTGTTAATTTTGACTTATTTTAAAATCTTTCCATTTTTTTTCAAGAACTTCAGAGTCTAATTAGTCAAATTGTCCGTTTCATCTGATTTTAATAAATATCACTTTAACACAAATAATAATAAAGAAAGTCCTTTGAAAAGAATGATGTTTAAGGCAATTCAAATTGAACACAAGTATTATGTGCTCACATACTTTGAAAACAATCTATTTAGTAGAAAAGTTTATATTTGATAGTCATTATTTGTAAAATATCTTCAAGTTACGTTAGTTACAAAATTGTAAACAGGATTAATCTCTAGTCTACTGAATTAAAAAATGTCCATAATAAGATTAAACAAAACTTTAACACAAGCATACACTAAATTTAGTTGAATTACAAACATTTTTTTTTTACATAGTGATTGGTTGAAAAAAATAATTTAAAACCATTCTTTGATTCAACTTTTAAGAAGAGGAGAGAGAGAAATGAAAACAGAACAAAATTTATTATCTAATTTTTACTTTTCTCTAATATCAAGAAAATTTAAAGAAGAAAAAAATGAAATTTAAAACATTTAAAGTGAATTAAGTAAAATAAAATTTAAAAAAACAAAATTATAACAATATAAAAATAAATTAATTTTAAAAAAATTTCTCTTTCGTTTATAAATCAAACAAAAAAAAATATTTTTCTTCCCTCCATTAAAATCTCTAATGTCCTAATTAAATTACTTCTCTTTCCTTCCCATTCCCTCCCCACCCCGACTTTATACCACCTTCGTGAATTATAAGAACATCGATAGTATTTGTATGTAATATATACTATAAAGTAAAATTTAAAAATATAAACTAAAACATTTACGAAAATTCAATATTATAAAAATGCACACCATTAAGTTAAATAAATATAAGAAATTAAGATTTAAGTCTCTGAGATTTCAAATGAATACAAATATTATAAATAATGAATAACTTAGGATTTTTAAATAATATAAAAATATGAAAAAAAAATGATAAAATCATGCTTTAAAAATATATAGAAAGTAAGACAAAAATAAAATACAGAAAACAAAGCTCCGCGTGCTTCTGAGCGGAATCGCTGAACATTAAAAACTCTCACTTCCATCACTGTCAACTCTTAACGATAATTGTTTGACTTTTTCATACTTTATTATTGACAAAAAGTAAAGTGAAAGACTAAAGGCATACAATCATTGCACGCACGCCGCTGTGTGCGCTAACTAAATTGGTCCGAGAATAAAATGACTCTTAAGGATTATTTACAAATTTTCATATTTTTATAAACAAGTTTTTTTTTTTTTTCAATTTGATAGTGTTTCAAAAGTGCAAAAATAAAGTGTATTTATCATTGAATTTCATTTTATGATGTTCTGTTATTGAATGTTAATATATTCATATTAGAGTGAGTTACACTTTTTTTCTCCTAGAAATTAACAATTTCTCCATTTTAAAAAAAATTCTATTTTTATAACTATTAAAATTAATTGCTACCTTTAATTAGTATGCCTAACACAAACATACATGGAGTCACTCACACAAAGAAAGCCACGCATAGATATTGGTGTGTATCTTGGGAGAAAACACATATAGAGCATTAAAAACGAACACTTAATGATTTTTGTTTTCCTGAAACAAACACTTGATAATATAAAAAACTAAATATTAAATCAAAAGAAACTTAAATATTTATGAAGCACCCATATCTTTCTTGTTTGAAGTTTGTAATATTTAAAAAGAAAGATAAAATACATTCCTGGATACTATTGTAGGTTGTTTATGTATTAACCTGCCAAAACTTCTTCCCACTTCTTATAGACCTGTATGGTATAATCGCAGTGCTCCCTTGCTTTAAAATGACCAATTGAATCTTAATAGCACGTTGCATATTGCTTTTCAACTTTTCAATATTGTTCAAAGAGAATGCACCATAAGCCACACCAAATTACTTAGGAGCACAAAAATCATCTGATTTCACAAAAGACTCAAGCATTGCAGTCACACCCTACACCACGTACGTAGCAAAAACCTTAAAACCATACCCATGAATCCTCAAGAAACTACTACAGGGAGAAATAGTAAGTTGACGGGAGTATATTAAGTGAGGTGATCATTATTATGTAAGTACAAAAAAAAAATATTAATTATCAAATTTTATTTTGATTAATAAAAAATAAAACATATTAAGTTTTGTAATATTTTAAAAAAAGTTATACGATTTTTAAGTAATTTTATGATATTAAATTTTGATTGGCATACATAACTATATGACAATCACAATGTCTTTTATATAATTATTTCATTTTTACATAAAAATGATTCTTTTTTTTAAATATGTATCCGTTAGTTAATATTTTAATGATAATTTCTCAAATTTATGTTTAAAGATGATAATAAAAATAAAAGAATGTGAATAATAATTTTTTATCATTTGTCCCATCAAATAAAAATATATCTTGTGGTTGTGCTAAATTAATACTTGTTAAGTGAGTATTTACAAATTTTATAAATATTTACAAGAATTCACTCACGTATAATTTAGTTTTGAAATTTTATAAATTTAGCATAAATATAAAAAAAATTAAGACCTGCTAATATTTTAGTATTAAAAAATCTAAATATAAGTTACTTAAAAAATAAACATGTAAGTTTAATAAAAAAAAAATAATATATTTTTATTACATTAAATAAATAACATAATAATGTGTTTAAATAAAGAAATTAAAAATTGTAAAATGGAAAGAAAAGAGAATGATCACTTACAATGCGACAAGAGCCCAGCAGTGGGGAGACACTCTGATAGGTGTTGGGGAGGGCTGCTGTGTGTTTGATAAAACAAATTAAAATTTTATTGTATTTTATAAAAATAAATTTAATTAAAAAAAAAAAAACAAGTTCCTTGTTCTTGACATGAAGAAGTGTTGTGTTTCAGTGAGCAACAATGGTGAATGCCATTGCCACGTAAGGGACACAGCTGGGACTAACAAAGAGAAATAGATTATCGACGGTGTAAAGCATATATAAAACTGTATATGCGAATAAAGTTTTTTTTTTTTTTTGTCATAACAAATATATGCATTCATTTTTTGTTTTGACTTATAGTATATGTGAAATATAAATTTTTATTTAGATATTTGATATTATTTTTTTGTCTAAATTAAATGGACATAAAAAAACGTCTGTTCTCTGCAAATGTATGAAAGTTTTAAGTTAGTTTTTGAATTCAATAAATTAAAAGAAAATCTCTATATACTATTATTGAAATGCAATTTAGTGTTTATATGTAAGGATTAAATTGTACAGGAATGATAAAATAGATAGTTCTATCTAAAATAAAATTATTTTTAGAGACATTTTTTAATTCATTATCATCTAGGAATTAACTTGAAATTGTTAGACTTTTTAGGGATCAAATCGACTATTTTTTAATAATAATAAATAAAAAAAAAAGTTGCGTACTGTTTATGCATAAGTTTTTACGCTTATTTATTTAAAATGTATTTACAAATTATAAGTAAATTTTTATTTTATTATCTAAAATTAATGTAGTATTAAATAGAGTAAGAATGAAAGAGAATGAGTTGGGTGTAGCACAAACAGTGATACGATGGACGTCATGCATTTAGACGTATCTCTGTCTCTGTGTGAGTCACGTCATGTCATGGATTTAGTCATCTCTCCGTATACGTTACTTTTATATTACGCGGGTCCTTTCATTTTTCTATTGTTTGAATTGATCTAATTAACTTTTTAGATGAAGAAGGAAAATCTTCAATGAGGAAGAAGAGATCGATAGATAAAAAATAATAAAATAAAATAAAATAAGACGCACAAATTAATACTCGTAATCAATAATATGATGCAAAATAAAATATAATAACATATGATGATTAAAAGAGAAACTCAGTGTATAATATTAACCTTTTGCATTAACATCAATTTTAAGTGGAAAATACTCTTCAACTAGATTTTAAATCCGTGCTTTTCACGGGTTTGTATAAATTATATAATTTTTGTAATTATATTTAGTATTTTGTTGAAATAT
>JAMLFT010002212.1:0-26623 GCA_026544285.1 Pachyrhizus erosus | reverse complement strand
TTCCGATATAATAAAAAAATAATAATTACCCTAAATTGACTACAAATGGTCATCATTAAAATATATCTATATATATGAAGTTTTTTAAAATTAAAATAAATAAATTTTTACTTACAATTAATAATATTTTTAAAAAAGAAAATGAATATGAATTTATTATTAATTTAAAAAAGAAATATTAAATGAGATTAATTATAATAAGCTAATAATATTTTTTTATTTTAATAATTGAAAGATAAATTTAAATAAAATTATAATACTTCTAATAAATTATTTTATTAGTTTTTTTAAAAAATCATCTTAAATTTCACTTTAGACTTACACCTAGAATGATTTATGCTTAAAAAAAATCAAATACCTAAAAAAGATACAAACTAGCATCTTTAAAAAACATAGTAATTATAAAAATTAATCATCCTTTTATTTTAAAAAATTGAAAAAAAATTCTTTTTTAAAAATAATTCTTAAAATGAAAATATAGATGAAACTAAGTCTTTTTCATAGCGCAATGTCAACGTCATAGTAATTAATATATGAAAGGATAGAATATATTTTATTAAAAGTATAAACACATATTTTACCTTCAATAAGACCATCATCAAGAACAATGAATATCATACTTAGTATATTTATCACTATCTAATTAAATTGTGGGACATTCTCAAAACTAACATTAACTCTCGTAGTAACCTTCACTCTTTGCATTTTTTACTTATTTAGACTAGGTTTTGCTTACTTTGGTCTACCAATCTTTTTCTTTGGTTCATATACTGGCAATGACAGATTTTGTTCCTCTTCATTGGTTAGAACATTAGTTGGTTTAGTTCCACCCAAATTAGGTTTTTCATTTATAGCATTTTGATGATCATGTTGTTTATTAGATTGATCATCATCAGATTGTCTAGCATTTGTCAACTGCTCTCCAATATAAACACAACCTAGTTGGCCACCATCTAAAATTTTCTCACCATTTGTTTCTTTTACCATGTTAGTCCCAACCATTTCTACAGGGATTTCAACATCAACACTTTGATCATCAAGTTGTGAACTTGGAAGATAATTAACAAATTTAGACTCCTCCACAAGGTATTCAACATACATATGTACACATCCTTGCCAAGATGTTATTTCAACCATCTCTAAGGCACCTTTATCATCAACAAATTCTTTTAATCTCACACTATGGTCTTCACCTCCAAAGTGATACCAAAGATCTAAAACCTTTGGATACCCAATGTCCATCAATATCCTTAACACTTCAAAATATAACCATTTGTCCTCCATGCATTCCCACTCACTTACAATTCCATCATAAACTAACTCACTTTCTCTAATAAATTTATCCAATGGTGCACAACACACTTGAAAAAACCATTCATTCTTCTTCAAACATCAAAGTAGGCAAACTACATCAACATGTAAAATTGACAGTAGTTATTTGTTACAAAACCATTAAATTTAACATGCAACTAAGAAAAAACATTGATAGTTACCCTAACACAAAAAACCCTAAATCCTTAAAGACATAAATGCAAGACCTCAAATCAAACAAACACATACAAAACAAAATTTAATCAAAACACACTAACTATAAAAGTAACACATTGAAATAACCCCACCTCAATAACAGAGCATGACTGTCACAAAAAAATAACCAAAAAAATAAAAAATAAAAACCAAGAAAAATACACAACACTATACCTTTGTAGACGACAATAATGTACAAAAAAACTCTCTTCTAGAAGAATTCGATGGTCGATAACCACTAGAATTGATGCTTGAAGACCAAGTTTAGATTTTCCTCCATTTTTTCCTTTCATGAATTCAATCACACAAGGACAACGTTTTGCTTGCTTATTTAGCAAGCATGTTTTAAGCAAAACACCCCCAACACAAAAAACAACGCTATTTTAATTAACGGAACATGTCATTAGCAGACTCAACATTAACAAACATGTCACAAACATCTATTAGCATATTTAACATCAAATGATGAAAAGGATTAAAATGTATCATTTTGTAAATTTAAAGACCAATTTGAGAATTTTAAAACATAAAGAACTATAATGGAAAAAGGGTAAAACATGACAAACCAAAAAGATAACTTAGTTTTTACATGCATTAAAAAGGTGTTAGTGTAACAAATAAAATGATGTCAATTTATATTTTAAAAAATTAAAAGAGATTAGTATAGAAATAAAAAATTACAAAAAAAATATTTGTGTAATTTTACAAAATTCAATAAATGATTGAGTAAATCCAATGACAAGTAAAACATGACTTAAAATTTTTAAATAATTAACAAAATAACACAATAGCTCCATATTCCTGGAATCATGCAGCATGTTGACCCAATTTGATAAGATATAGTGATGCAGATATCTAGAGAGGATTGAGAGAGAGTTAATAACCTCATGTCGTATTTGGTTGTTTGTTGATGTTGCATTTGATGGATTCTGAATACATTAGTCCAAGAAATTAAATGCTGGAAAGAAACAAGACAACCAATTCTCCTAAAACCAAATCACAAGAAATTAAATGTTAGAAAGAAACAAGACAACCATTCTCCTAAGACCAAAAAACCACTTACAGCATGTTACATCATTAAGTTATATGCTGCTTGGGTGAAATTCTTACTTCATGCTCAAAAAATGATTTTTCTCTACCAACAAGATCACAACTATTCATGGACTTTATAAGCCCTACTATTAATTGAAGAATTGTGAACGAGGGTAGCGAGCGGTACACGACCAGGGAACTTCTCCATGTTTATGACTGAGTAGAATATGTAACCCACTTGGCCATGTATAAAATGTCCATTTGATTTTATTGTATGTGACATAAAATAAATTAACATGTGCATTGATCTTCCGACATAACTTTTCACTAGTTTAAGACATTATACAAACTGACGAACCAAAGCTCTGTGATAAAACCTACTTGCTATGCTATTGGCTTACATACATGTACACTAACATTGGATACATGGGAAGCTAACACCTAGTCGATGAATCAGGTATGTCCTGTTCAAAGTTGTTTTCAAGGCCTACCCTTCTGATAGATCATTGAATTCGTTCCTCGTGCTAGGATTATGCAATATGCGTGTATAATAACACATGAACACGGCCTCCACTTTGTCAGATTACATCATGCAATCATTCTTGCCTCCTCAGTGTCTGGAATTATGATGTCAAGCCTCATCATGGGCTTGTACTCATCTGGTATCTGTGCACCAGCTTGCATGCACACTTCAACCACTGCCGGAGCCTTTCCGTAATATCTCCTCAGTGCAGATGCCAAGGGAGGTCCATTAGGGTCTCTAACATGCCACACATAATTTGGAGGAAAAACTTCATCCACAGTAGCATCTTGCCAACCATGCTTCCCATCTCTCCACTGGTGCTTAAATGCACCACAAAGCTTAGCATTGTGGCCCCATGGTCCCACATGAACCTCAGTGCAATAACCGCATGCTTTCACAGTGTATTTCCTCATCAACTTCCTAACACCCATTTTCACAGTTTCATATGCATCCATTGTTTCTTGGGCAATTTTAGGTAGATCTAACAATGATGGTCGTGGAAATCGCTCAGAAGCTCTGTAAGTATCAAAGTCATTGAGCGAAGAGGGGTCTGCAAAGCGCCACGGTTTAGGTTCCTCTAAATTTCCACCTCTGTCAATTACTCTCCTCCCTAACATCCGTATGGGATTGGTCCTTCGGCGCGAAGGATATTCTGGGATATCTACACCAGCTTGAATGCATAGTTCAACAACAGCTGGAATCCGGTCGTATTCAAACCGTGTATCATGTTTAACACGCCTACCAAAGGGGTCAAAAAGATGATAGGACTCAATGGGGACAAGTATATCATTGACAGAACCCTTTACCCATGCATGAGCACTACGCCGCTGCCGACCATTAGGACCAGAACAATCCCGAATGTGGTGACCAGTTTGAGCTACATGCACTTCTGAGCATTCACTGCATGAATTCAATAGAAAAGAATACAACTCTTGTATCAGCCTTAAAAATAAATGAAACAAATGCAAAGCAACTGGGACATTCACCAAAAAAATATAATATAATCTACCTACAGCCATGTACAGGAATGACATGCAAGAGCTGGGCAAGACCTTTAATCACAAGCTTCCAAGCATCAAATACTTCATAGGCAACAGGAACTAGGTCTGGAACAAGCAATCCATTCTTCGGAGGCTCAAGAGGTTTCTCTATTCCCATGTGTGCAAGTTTCCTGTCCTCCCTCGCAGCCTGTTTGATTTCCTTAAAGGGAATTGGATATGGTTTTTTCTTATTCTTTGGCAAAATTGGTGGTAAATCCTCATTTTGTGGCAAGGTTTTTCGTCTCCACACAGTTCCATTGCCTTTGGGCCTTCTACTGGCACAAACTAAAACTCTCGGTAATGTTGATCTACCCTTGCAAAACTGTTGGCAATTGAACTGCAAGATAAACAAAACTAAAGTGTAAGTTCCAACAAGGATGTTTGGAAAGATAAAACAAAAGGACAATATTATATTTAAAAGACTTGAGAGATTACTCTCTTCAACGTCCAACAAAGGAAAACAAATCCCATCAGCAATTTCTATGGCAATCAGTTCAAGAAAATTACAGTCCATAAAATTTGAGAATCACTCAGTCAACCTTCAATACTTTCTTTTTCATCACCCTATGTGGCCTGTTTAATTGAACATCTCAATTTCTGAACCAGGTGTCAACAACCAACATTTGTGCTTATATAGCATATTCAATTAATGCACCAACAATGGAGCTTGGTGCAATCTTGCCAGCTAGAGTCACAAACATGCATCCGTTATATACTTGGCATAAGTCAATCAGCCATGGGAGTAGGTCAGAGACTATAATCACTAAATTAAAAATGAATCATAAGTCAATCCAGAAGAACTTTTTGCAACCCATACATGGAAGTTGGAACTAACAACAAATTCAATTGTCAATATGAAGGGAGGACTGAGTATAATTAAAGTGGACCATTACATTAGAGAAGCTAACCTTTTATTCCCTATATGATATTCAACATTGTATGGAGATTAATAGATTTTGCACGTAGATAAGAGAGTATCACAAGTCAAGTTGCCTTCAACTTAGTACTAGATTGTGAGTGTAATTGAGGAACAAATGAACAACAAATTGCATTCAATAACTTGTAAAACTTAAAGCAAAATGTGAAATACTGGACATCCCTTGAAACAGTACAGCAGGTATTCTGGGATATTCTAGCAGGAATAGCAACCAAGAGCTACATCACGAAGATAGTACAAAAACTGCAGATAATGCTCTAAAAACATCTCAGTAGTCTATATAACCTTAGATACAAACAACCACCATCACAACAAAAGCCAACCAAATAAATTAAAGATGTAGTCTTGAGATTAGAGAACTCCAAAAGACATCAACATCTAGATCCTTTCTCTGTCACACTGATAAGGAAAATAATCCAATATCAAAATCATTGGTTGGCCAACATCAACAGATTAATTTAATGTGATTCTTACATTTCCTTTAGCAGTTGCTTCCCCCAGGCTTGTATACTGAATTTCATTAGAGGAAAGAACCAATATGATGTTACATTTATGTATAATATTAAAAAAAAAGGACAAAAGCTAATACAACCTTCAAACCAAGGGAATATGACTTAGAAGCTGACAGATGGGGCCAGATAAACTCCACACTGGAGGAAACACCTGTAAATAGAAAATCACATTAAAACAAGATAGAAGTTGTTGCTCCCCTTATTGAATGGTATTCCAGAAAATTGTTAAAAGTAAAATATAATAAAATAAAATTAAAAGAAAAGGGTAACAGACAGTTATGAGAAGGATCCCATAATGCAGAAGCAAATAGCGGCAGCCCCATGTACGTTTGTTCTCTGTTCCTGTAGCTCACTGCAAACAAGAACAAGTGGGACATCAGAACCAAACAAAGCTGTATTGGCAGCATTGAATCACAAGGAAAAAGAATATAGATTTAGAGGAGCAACTCATGGTGACAGAGAAGGAAGCTAGGGTTTTGAAATTTTGTCTGAGCACAAAAACTGATTAGTGCTTATTCTCTGTTTCTTTTTAAACATTGAACAACTAATTTACACAAGTATTTGATCCATTTGAACTATAATATCTCCTAGTTCCCTCCTTGTAGCAACATGTTTGCCTAAAATACAATCCCTGTTTTACAAGATATAAATCATATTTGTAAGAGCTTTATTTATATGCCCAATATTTGCTTCGTGCTTTTTCTAACACTTAGAAGGTACATAGTCCAGAACAGAATCCTGCAAACCATTAGTAGGCTATTAGTTGTGTATAGGAGAGGCAAATTTAAGTAAATCTTGAGGTGCAAATAACCGTACAAATGCATTTTTTATATAGTCTACATGAAATCCTTGGGTCCTATATGATTCTCACCTTCACCATACTATCTTCTATTAAGAACCCATACATGACATATAACAGAGATTCCACTAAGCAGAGAACAATACTGACAATTCAGTGTAATACAAGCATAACTCTTCTTTTTTCCTGCATGCCCCTTGTCAAACAAGTGGTGCGCTAAAAATTATGCATAGACGAATTTTGAACTAACAACTCAAGAAGTTTCAGAGTTTGGGATTAATAACTAGAGACCTGTACATATAATTATGTAATATACTACATCATGCTCAACGGTTCAAAACGCCTTAAAATTTAGCAGAAACTCGTTTATAATCCTACACAGCTGGGACCTTCATAAATTAATTGGGAAATTGTCCATAGCATTGTTCCCACATGCCAATGTTAAACTAAAAAAATGAACTGCACACAAACTTTAGTTATTAGAGTTGGAAACCCAACCCAACTATTTTCCACACTGCAGCACTTTTACAAACACCTTATAGGCTTATTTATACTTGGTGAGTTCTTCTTCTTCGAACCTTCGCACTGTGCTTCTGGAATTTTCAATTTGAATCCACAACAGAATACTCTCTAATTTTACCTCAAACGGTGTACACAAAAACACTTCCGTTTCGTAGTTGCGTTATGGGTTGTGAAGACAAAAAAAAAAAACACAGCAGAGAAAATGTAAGAAGCAATCATCATCGTTTAAAAACCCTACCTCCAAACCTCACGCTGCTTCTTCGTCTAATGGGTGCGGTGTTTTTTTTTTAAGCCACCGAGGCCGTTCGCAAAACAGAGCCCAAATGTGGCAATTGATATTTATCTAATTTATTTACATTTTATTAGTTAGATGCTCATTCACTAATAAATTTAATTTTATTAATTTAGGACATTTTGTTAGAAATAATTAAAAATATCATTTAAATATATAACTTATTATTATTTGTTAGTTTTATATCTAATACTTTAATATTTTTTTATTTATTGTTTCATATAATACTATATTAGTTATTTCAATATTTTAATATTACTCTATTTTTATTATTATACTAGTTACATTTAACTTTTCATAAAATATTAATCTTTAAATAAAAACTATAAGGGTTTTATAATGAAAAAAATTATAAGGGCTTAAAATTAATTTTAAAAAATCTGTAATTATAATTACTTAAGATTTTTAATTTTAAAATAAAAATTTATATAAACATATTTTTTATGTCATATTATATTTTTTCCGTTAGTAAGATAATTATTTCTATTAAATATTTTAATGAGTTAATTTTTAACTTTTTTAATAACAACTTTTAATTTAAAATTAGCTTTTATCTAATCTTTATAAATAAATAAAAACTATCTTCATAAAAATAACCTTAATTATGATTTTTTTTTAAATGGAAGAGAGTACAAACTCCAATATTAATTAGGATAAAATATATTTTTAATTTTTTATATTTTTTATTATATTAAATTGATTTTATTTAAAATAATAATAATTTAATCTTTTATATTTTTTAAGTAAGTTAAAATAATTTTTTATAAAATAATGGTCATTTTTATTTTGTGACATGGTACTAAATTATTTTTTAATTGATTTCAAATGTAAATCTTTTTTATTAAATTTCAATACACGAAAATTATTTAAATGATGTGGTATCATATATTTCTTCAAAAATAATTAATCATGTCATCAATTCAATTTTCATATTTTAAGAAGGTCAAAGCTCCAAGAGTCGTTGTCCACCCTTTTATTCACTACATAATTGTGTCACTAATCACTCGAAATAAATTCTCCAATGTGTTTTCCAACTTTAATAATATTGTTTCTCTTGGTCAAAAAATAGGAAGTGGTACTTGTAACAACTTTTCTATTTCTTGTTTTTCTAATAGATACTCAATGCCCATAAATGTGTTTAATGAAATGACTCTTAAAAGTATCCTTTGATTGCACTTAGTTTTAAAGTATTTATATGCTACCGAAGGATATAAAAATGTAGTAAATTGATCAATGATCAATGTGGTAAGTGAGATTAAGTGTATTTAAGATATTTATGTGCAAATATCCCCCACTACCTCTTCATTTGGACTAACAATTGTTCGTGCAAATATCATAAAGGTTCATGCACCACACATACATATATTGATTTCAGTTATATGATTCTAATTACTTGTTTTATGGGTATGAACCAAGGTATCTAACAATTTATTGAATGCTAATTCAATAATAAATATTTAATATTTTATTAAAAACAACCCAATGAATTACTTGGTAAGTATCAATAATCAAGCCAAATAGCAATAATCATTTCACCTATCTCAGATTTTTTTATAGGCAAATAGGGAAAATTAAGTAAAGGTATTGAAAGATAAGGAAAGAAAAACGAGAATAACAACTTTACCAAAAATGAAATTTACTTGTAAGTTTTTATTTCTTTCAACATTACAACCATTTTATTTGTTCATGAAAATCCTCCTATTTCATTCATTAGGAATATTCCTTGTAGGATTTATTCAAAGTTATAGTGCTTGTAAGCAACAACACATCCCAAGTGCAACTCATCCCTTTTGGAAACTCAACAATATCACTAGCAACAATTTCTATCGATTCATTTGCCCCACTTGGGGTAACCTTCACTTTTCCTTTCAAGAGATAGCAAGTCTCTTTAGATTCATATGTCTATAGGAATTTGCTTAGAGGGCAACTCCATCTGTTTTGTAGTAAAATGTGATTCATACAAAGAGAAACAACTTGATAAAAGAAATAACAAACATGTAATTGAAGAAAATGTAGTTAAAAGTAAAAGCTTTTATCTTGAAAGTTTAGGCCCCTATTGTTTTGGCATTGAAAAATCAATTCATGCAATTTCTAATGAAAAATACATATTCAATGCAAGTTTGTGGTTGAAATTAATTTAGACGATTCTAATTACATTCAATAATTCAAAATAAATTCTATAAAAATCAATTCTACCCAACTTAAAAAAATAGTAAACAACATGCAAAGCAAGTAGACAAAATTCATAAAATAAAAACAAAAACATGTATATTGTTCACAAATTTATTCACCAATTTTGATTAGTGATCTTAAATTTACAATGTCTTCCATGATAATACCAAGGTAACGGATTAATTCCAGCTACGCATTAGGCCTCATTTATTGAACCTTATCTTTATAGTATATTTTACATTAAAATTCACCATGAGATTTTGATTTACTTAAACCACAAATGCAAAGCACATGACTAACATGACGGTGTATCATATCTTTGAACATTGTACTTGACATTGTTTAGCAGATAATGGTCTCTAATTCAATTGAATATCCTAAGAGAACATTTTGAGTATAAAAATGATTAAAACATGTTTGTTACTTGTATCAAATTAGAACTTGCCAATAGCCATCATTATATCATCATTAACATTAAAAATAACCCTATGAAATGCAGCTAATAGTGCAATAGAAAACTTAGTAACTAACAAAAACCAATTATTTATCTTTTGCATACACAATGCACATAGAAAAGTCATAGTGGAAAATTGGATGGTAATTAGAAATAGAGTCAAAAGAACAACACTATTAAATATGTCATTATCAATTCCATCACTACACTTGAGTTAACCATTACAAAATTTAAGGACATTCAACTAGTTATGTTAAACTGATGAGGAATCAATATGGTTAGTTTTGTTGTCTCTTTATGCTTATCATGACACTAGGACACATCTGGACAATCCAGTCAAGTCAAAATTATTGCTACACTTCAATAGTTATTTTGTTTCTTCCATTCCATCATATATAGTTCTTTTTTGAGATGATGACTAACTACTAATGCCCTGTTTGGATAAGTTACTCCTATGGGTTCAAATTAGTTTGTGCATAAGTTAATTTATAAAAATTCTCTCATTCAGTTTTTCTCAAACTAATTTTAACTTGTGAAACAAATTTAATTCCTCTCCTATAAGTGTATATTGAGAAGTTTATCCAAACACAAGTTGTATTAGGTTCAATTTTGAATAATAAATCTATATGATCCATACTTCAATTCAAATTATATAATTTTTCACACAATTTCAACGAAATGTCTTGAGCAATTTATTTCAAAATATATCTTTCTAGATATTAACAATGTTAGTCTACTTTACCTTTTCAAAACATATAATTTTTCATATTTTCCTAATTAATTAGTTAGAAACATTAATTATATTACCATAAAGTATCATAAATAAAACCAACCACAATCCTAAAGAAGGTCAAGCAATATATGTGTATATGTAAAATATAGTGTAAAGTAAGAAAAAGAAAGCAAACAAATGAAGTATACGTGGATCATTGCCTAACATCAAGTTGAGTGAGCTTGTCTTCAAGAGGATCCCTCTAAATCTTAATCCCAATTTCTGAGTCACATTACTCATACTCTCTTAGTCTCTCTTCTTAGGTTATTGCTTGATTGCTTATGATTTATTGGAGAAGAAAAGTGGTGTTTGATTTACTAGAAAATTAGAGAGGACTTAAATATCATATCATTGTTGACATATAAATGTCAATTTTTTTTTTCATCTTTTATCATAAGATTCAATTAATTAATTTACTAAAATAAAAAAAATGTACTTAACATAGTTTAAAATACTGTATTTTTTAAAATTAATACTTTTTAAAAATATTTTTTAAATAAAATTTAAAATATTAATAATTCATGTTTTTCTAATTACTATTTTAAAATTAATTTTAATAAAAAAAATTTATTGACACATTTTAAATTAAACTTTATAAATAAGGTAAAATTAAATTTTTAATTTAATTTTATAATAAGGATTAAAAAATATTAAAAATATATTGTTATTATTATTATATAAAATTTATATAATTATGTGTAATATTCCTTAGTAAATAAAAAATATATAAAACTTTATTTTTTTAAAATTTAATCAATAATAAATATTATGTTAAAATATATTATTATTATTGTTATTTATCATATATAATTAATCATGCAATACTCTCCATAATATTATTATTTCATGTGACAGAGAAGGCGAATGAATAATTCGCCTACAAAATCAGGTCATGAACAAAGTTTAATGGTGTGTTTGTTTCAACGTTGTGTTGGACATCAAAATTACGTCAAAAATTTAAAATTACGCAGAAGCTACATATTGTCGTATCTGTGGTGACTCGCATCCGAAAAGGAAGAACACGCTTCCAAATATACGCTAAAACAATTATATTGGTTAGCATGTCTAAAGACCTAAAATTAATATTTATGTCATTTTTTCTCTACTAATATTTACCTTATAAGAAACGAATTGCCTTAATTTTGTTTGATCTCTCTCATAAACAAGTTTAGAAAATGACAATTCAATTGAAAACTCTCGAATTTGTGCATTATTGTTTCATCATAAAATAATTTAATAGTCGAAAATCAAACATCCTAAAGGATTGTTTATTGTATATCCTTTTTAGGAAATAATTTTATTCAAAATACAAATAGACTAATGTTAAATTAAGAATAAATAGTAAATTTAGTCTATAAAAATATTCTGATAATGTAGTCTTTAAAAAAAAACTTACCAATTTAGTCCCTAGATCTAAAAAAGGTGTAATAATTTAGTTTTATCATTAAATCTATTTTATTAAAATTCATATTTTTTTTAATGTGACATATTAAGTGTAGACATAAATGACACGCGATAACTAATGCTTGTTATGTGTCATTCACATGAATGTCATGTGTGATTCAATTAATTTTTTAAATTGATTTTTTAACTTAATAATATATTGTCATTTTATATCTTAAATTTAATAAGATATTTTAGTTATTGAATTTAATCACTTACTGATATTTAAGTTTTACATTATATATAAATTATTAATATAAATATCATCATATTTTCTTACTTTCATTATTTACTTCATATTTTGTCATTATTTTATCAAGTCTACCATTTAAATTATATTATAATTAGAAAACTAATTTATGAGTTATTACTTAACAGTAGTTAGAAACTAAATCTAGAACATCGTTAACAAGATTTTATAAAATTTTAATTTTTCAAACTACATCTTCTATCCAAATCAAGTTATTGATTTATATGTTATTAATATGTGTAGAATGCTAGAATAATTATTTAATTAATTTATTTTATGGATTAACACTAATATTAAAAAGATAGTTAAAAAAAAGTCGAGAATCACAAAAGGAGAAAAAATGAAAATGTTAGTACTATTTTATTTACATACCCTTTCAATGGGATAAGTGTAGTACATATCAACCCAATTTTTATAAGTTTTTGCATTCTCACATAATTATTTAAGAGTTTTGTCATTAGAAGACTTGAGTAAATAATGCATGGATTAATTCTTTATCAGTGACATGCAAAGTACATGTTATTTTTCATTCTTTTGATCATATTTGGAGCATGGTAGATAACATGTTTTCTCTCTTCCATTGTTTCGGTAGCATTTTTTATTGAAAATCCAATAAATAAGAATAATAACATGAAAAATAAAAAATAAAAATATAATTTCTATATATCTCTCTCAAAATTATGGATGGTTAAAATTATTATTATTAGTGAATATTTTAGACTTTTTGAAAATAAAAAAATAAAACGAAGACTTACTGGTCTAAAACTAAAGCAAATACAATAATTTCACTTTTATATAAACTTTATTTAACAGTAATTATAAAATATATGAAACAACTATTCTATAAAAATCATTAAAACCAAATTATTACATTTAACACAAAAAGCTACTTATATCAATTATATCATAATTTAGAATAAATTTTACATTACAAAAAGAAATATTCACACCACTAATATTTGTTAAAAAAGCTAGATAATATTTATTAAAAAAATTAAATAGTTTTTCAAATATTTTTGTATTATTTTCCTATTAAAATTGACCAAAAAAAATGGTAAAAAAATACAAAAAAGAAATTTTTTATTAAATTATTAAGTTTAAAAATCAAAATGTCAATTAACGATTAAATTCAATGACTAAATTAACAATAAATAATTAAGTTCAAAAACTAAATTAAAAAATCAGCTAAATGATAAACTATAGTCACATGAATAACACATAATAATCATGATGTGCCACATAAACAAGAGTGTTTATTTTAACATAATAAACTTAACAAGACTAAATTATTAATTTTCTTAAATTTAAAAATTAAATTGATAATTTCATTTTTAAAAAAAATATTAAATTATTAACAATTTACAAGATTAAATTGACTATTTATCCTTAAATCAAATACGCGTTATTTTTCTGCTAGATTAATCTATTTTACTGATAGACATTCTCGTAGTAAGCATTAATTTTTGTCTCCATTAAAAGTAGGAGACTGGTGTCAAAACATCTTGCTTCATTATATTTAAAAAATGTAGAAAAATTACACTGGGGTAAATATAATATGAACATTTTCTTGTATCTTAATAATGGTGGGCACTGCTATTATCAAATTATGGAGTAGCTAGCAAATTTGGGTTCAATAGTTCATAGAGTCAGCATGTTGAGGTTTAGTGAGAAATCGAGAAATTGTGAGTGTTTCCTAATTTGATGTACTTGATATCTTATTTTACTTATTATCATTAAAAAGAAAAACAACAAGCATATATAATTATCATATTTTTTTATCAATGAAGTAAGTCATTTGAACCGGTCACATGGCCAACTATTATTAGGTTAACCAGTTTGACTAATTGATTCATCTCAACTTTTTCGACATTGGGTCTATTCAATCTACCATTAATAATTTCCTTTAGTTTATAAATAATTCACATGACCATCTAGCACATGGCTTAGTTTTGACAACTAATATTTATGATAATATATATATAATTCAAAAGAACACATAAGTACTTTATATTTAGGAGAAAATTGAAAAGGAATTTTTTTATTTTTAAAAAGAATTAGTATGAAGTATAGGTAATTAAATTTGACAAAGAAAAGGAAGTTTTGATATAAATAGACAATTGTAAGAGTAATCAAAAGTAAGAGTTGAGGAAAAAAAGTTAACATAAAATAAAAAATTTAAATAATTAATCATTTTTAACTATTTTAAATTATAAAAATAAGTATTAAATAATGATAAAGTAATGTGTCTAAAAAAATAGCACATTATAAATATTTTTACCATTAAGAATGAAGACTTAAAGTTATAATAAATTAAAATAAAAATCATCCTTATATCTGATGCTGTTTTTATTTTAGTCTCTGAGGAAATTATGTTTTAGTTCTATAAAAAAATTCTTAGGAATTGGTTTTGTTATTTGTATTTTTTAATCATTTTGTTATTTGTTGATATCATATTTTAAGGAATTTGTTGATATAATTTTTTAAGGAATTTATTGATATCATTTTTTAAGGAATTTGTTGATCTCATGGCAATGTTAAATTTACTCTTTTTTAGAGACAGATAATTTGTTTGAATCAGATAATATTATTACAAAAGATAAAACTTTTCCTCAAAAAATTTAATGGACGCAACTGAGTACCAAAATCAGTAGTTAATCTATGGTGGTAATTTGCTTTTTGTTTTTTTGTTTACTGTAAAAGGCTGATATCTATGGAGGTAAATTTAGTCTTTATATTTCACAACTTTTTTCAATTTTAATAATTTACACTTTTTCAATGTTTATATCAATTATTAAATTTTCCTTATGAAAAATGAGAAATTAGAAATTTTTAAACACTTTGAAATTCAGATTCATATTTATATAGTCAAACGAGTATTGTAATTGATTAGCACAGTGTAGTACTCTATAATTTCAACGTTTCTCTTCCTCTTTTGTATCACAGACAGTGACAGAAATTGAACACAGAGGAAGATGAACGGCGACGACAATAAGGGTTTGCTGTGGAAGCTTCCGGTGGTGAAGTCCGACGAGTTCGGCAAGGTGGGCCCCGCCTTCGGCATCGGCGCTGGCTGCGGCCTCGGTTTTGGCCTTGGCCTTCTCGGAGGTTCATTCTTTCAACCCTATGCCTTACTTTTTCACTAGCTTCAATTTCACGTAGTAGTTCTTATGTGTTTTTAGATGAATCGTTATGTGTCATTCACTGGTTGTTTTTCTAGTATGTGAAAGTTTGTGCGCAAATTTAACTTAATCATCTCCTTCTGTGAAGGGGAAGGAGGGACTCAAAGAAGAAAAGGACCGTTTGGATTGAGAAATCGTTTCCTATTTTTAGTTTCTATTTTCACTTTAAGTATTAGTTGCAAATTGTTTTCTATACAATTTTTTTTAGAAGGAAAAATACAGTCTTGAGTTCGAGTTTTGAGTACTGCATTGAATTCTCGTTGAGAGAATTTTGTCACCCATAGCAGTTTTATTTGGCTTGAGTAGAATTATTTGCCTACAAAGAAGCATAGCTTTGATTGGGTCTAGTGGAAGGGCAGTTTCTCATAATGTGACGAACCAAGTTTTAAATCTCCGCTGAAGAAGTATCTTCATTTAGTGTCCAACAATGCTTTGAATGGGATTGCCTATGAAGAGAATACCTGTGGGGGAGGGAAAATGAAAAGAGAAAACATTTTCAACCTTTATACTTATTTGTCATTGGAATTCAAGCTTGCAGTTAAAAGATTGAAATCTCAAAAATCTGTAGTGTTTAAGGTGCAGTATTTTTATATTTGGTTGTTGACTGATTAATGGTTTGAAGCCAATGAAGATAAAGGACTCTCTGGAGAGAGAAGTCTGAGTGATGAATTGAGAGAAAAGAGAGGTACTGACAAGGAATTGTAGCTTTGTTTTTGGAGATGCCGAGCATTAAGTTCTTAAATGGGATGACCACTTTTTTGGAAATCATTGATGGGACAGGGATTAATAAATTGTTCTTACCTATTAATGAATGAAAAGGGGGTTCTCCCCCAGTAGCTCAGTTGGACATTATGATTGTTGTACTGTATTTTTGGGAGCAAAAGCCCAAAATATTTGTTTGATAGTTGACTGAATGTTGACTGAATGTCAACCTTTAAGGCATCGCGAGTCATTGGTAACCTACATTTTATAACATTACAAAGTCCTCTTTTGATAGTCATATCTATTAATTAGTTAATCTTTGTTAACTTTTGACAAATGGTTGTTTATTCCTTTGTTGAATTGGTGAAAAGCTGAAAATATTCCTAAAATCTAAAATAGTTTAGTAGTGTGATGTAGTGTACTGCTTTTTATCTTGTGTCAACCTTGTAGATTTATCTTCTGCATGGTTGTAGCCATGTAGATGCCTTTTCCGATGTGGCTAATAATAATTGGGATCATCCCTTGCTCTATGCTTTGATCTTTTAGTTTGAACATACTTCCTGCATTGTTTTATGCTTCATAGAATCTTATGCAAAATATTTGTTTGACTCCAGGAGTGGGTTTTGGCCCTGGAATTCCTGGTTTCCAAGTTGGTTTTGGATTTGGTGCTGGATGTGGTGTTGGTTTAGGGTTTGGCTATGGTGTGGGGAAAGGAATTGCACAAGATGAGAACAAGAGGTATTCTAATGTTGGAAATCCTTTCCGTGGTTCTAGAGGCATCATTTCTGAGTAAGTAAATTGGCTAACTATCCGTATTTTTTATGCTCTTTTTAGTGTAGATATACTCATTTGTCTCAACCCTCTTATGCTATTTCATTTTATTAGCTTACTGAAAATTGGTCAAAATCTTTTCATCTGCTACTACTTTTATTTTTATTGCCAAAAGAGATGAAATTCCTGTATGTGATATATTTTTAAAAGATTTTATATGTATATTTGAATAGAGAAATGTCAAAAGAAACAAATAATAAATCACATAGAAAAGATTGTGACAAGACTTTGCCATATGATACAATTGATATTTTTACATTTCTTTAAACCTTTGTTTGTATAATTTTGTTTGATCAATTAGCTGCTCCGTGGCTGTGGTTAGATTGAAAGATTTATTAATTTGGGACTACAGTGAAGATTGTGGTTTAGATGTGGCATTGAGAAAATTCATGGACTTGGCGAGTTGATCTGATTTGAAAATGAAACGTGACATAAAAATTTGTGATATATTTCGTAATTAGAAAACTAAAATCCGTTAGCAACTTAGCATATGCAAGCCTGTTAATTGCTCCAACAGAAAATATCAGAATCTGAAAGCTGAGTTTTGACGAATTTTTAAATCAGACTATAAGATTTAGCTGACACTTTTCACAAAGAATTTTGGTAATATGAAAAGTTTGCAGCCTTGCTGTTCAAGGAGTATGAATTCTTCAGGTTTGTCACTTCACATGATTTGACATTATGCTTCTTTAAAAAAAAAAATTTTTGATATACATGGTAGCACTCAACAGTCCACACCACTTTTATGGAAGACAACATGGTCACGGTGTGTGGTTATAATGGGCTCTGTTCACTATTCCTCAGATATATACCATAGCTGCAAAGATCTTATTGCATGAAAGATTTTTATACATCGGAAATAGTTCTGTGGCCAGTGGCTAGTTTCAAATTTCGTCTCATTTTTAACACGAGTTTGATATTTCATGTTATTTTCAGGGATGAAATTACTGCACTTATGGACGACCTTGTCATTAACACTAAAAAGCTTATCAAGGCAACATCAAAAGAAATTGACAAGTGGAGAAGATAATGGAAGAGACAATTTAAGAACATTTGTATAAACGAAAAAAACTCTGTCAATATTTTCCATTTTATTTACTAAATCAAGGCAAACTCAGCATATTCAGGCTCGTTGCAGTACACGAGATACTAAATTGTCATATTATACTTTACGGGGGATATCATTTGACCCTAATTGAAATTGAATTCCGCCATCGTTTCGAGTGAATTGATGACCTAGTTGGTTAAAGTGGTCCCAGGGAACCAGTGACCTAGGTTATTTAGTGAATTGGTGTGTTGTGATTTTTTTGGAGTTTTTAAACGCGTAGTATGATTTTTCTAAAAAAAATTTAAATTATGAAATTTACAAGTTATATATTTTTTGAAAGTTTTAGATATATATTAGTTTATGTAGTTGAATTAACAATTCATTAATTTTACAAGTGATTCTAATAATTCAATGTCTTAACTGAATCGATAACTGATTTGCATTGGATGAACCGTCAATCATCAAACTTGGAAAACTTATTTATTTATTTTTGAGGGGTGGGGTGTTTTAACAACCTCTGAAATACTTGCAAATATTTTAGCAATTCAAAAAGTGAATTCTTGCAAGGAATAACGATCACTTCCCGTTTTGTGTAAAATCAACTTGGAAGCACTCACAATGGTGCTGCAATCAAGAAAAGACCTTGTGCGGTGGTAACAAATTCAAATGGGCAGCTGCAATGGCAGCTGAACTTGCAAACCTTGTGTATTTCTAATGTATTTCTAAATCTTGTGAAACTTGGTGGTCCAAAAAAATGACTTGTTGAAATTCTTCTTTCATTATACAAGTCCGCCCATAGAATGGTCCCAAAAGAAAACAAATTCTTTTCACTCTTACTGTTTACTCATGTGAGTGTTACTACAATTATGTGGTAGCCATTGTTTCTACCGAGTCTGAAGATAATTACAAAAAGCCACAAAGTCTTGGTTTTGTAGGTAAAGAGAATGAAAATGGTTGATGGAAAAAAGTCCAAGAAGTTGGAGGATAAAACATGTTATCCCAAACCAAGCAATCTACCAGCTCAGAGATACCATCATCCCTCACACATCAGAGACTAACCAATCAAATCCTTGCATTGGATTACAAATCTCTAACGTAGACCAATCAAAGTCCATGTTGATGAATCTGACGTGGCACGTCTACATCCACCAGACCATGCATATAGTATCTGCATATCCATCCTCTTACCCCTCCATCCTTCACCCACCTGCTTGTGAATCAGCACCACATTCACCTGAGTTTGTGAGGCTTTCAAAGCATGGCTTCCATTGCAGCTTCCACTGCTGCTGCTTCCCTTGGCATGTCAGAAATGCTAGGAAACCCCATCAACCTCAGTGGTACCACAAGGCCAGCTCCAATTTCCTCTAACCCTTCCTCTTTCAAGACTGTGGCTCTTTTCTCCAAAAAGAAGGCAGCACCACAACCTCCAAAAAAAGCTGCTGCTGTCTCTCCTGCCAATGATGAGCTTGCCAAGTGGTATGGTAAGTCCCCAAATTATTTTTGTTTCAACAGTTATGTAGCTTATGTTACTTCAACCTGTGTTCTTTGGACAATGTAATTGAAGGAAGACGACTAATAGGGTGTTTGGTTTCGAGAAATTATTACATGCTTCTCGACTGCCATAGTTTTGAGCACTCTTTACGTAACACATAATTTAATGTTATTAACTTTTTTTCATAAATTGAAAATCTTAGCGTGAAGATGGGTTAGAACCATGAACACATGATGGTCAAAGATCATGTAATAATTTCTAGTTTGGTTTCACATTCACTGTGTCTTTAACGTGAATCCATCTTAAATCTATACTCAGTAGCTTTCACGTCAATGAGTGATGGATATGGGTTTGAAAGTATTTCCAAACACGCACTAACTACTTGCTAAACGTATTTTGTTCCATTTGTTGGCAGGCCCTGACAGAAGGATCTTCTTGCCTGAGGGTCTCTTGGACCGATCCGAAATCCCAGAGTACTTGACTGGAGAAGTCCCCGGAGAGTATGTGGCTTCTCCTCTCTTAATTCACTTTAATTCACGTTGACACGCAAGCCATTGAATAAACAGTGTTGGTGAAGGTTTTTGGTACATGTTTTACTTAATTTGGTAATGCGTGTCCATGCAGCTATGGTTATGACCCATTTGGTCTTAGCAAGAAGCCAGAAGACTTTGCCAAGTATGCCTAACACTCCCAATTTAGATTTCTACGTACGTAGTTATGTTACATTAGTTGTGTTGTAATGTTGGGGAGGCTGGTTGGTGGTCTAATGCAGATATCAGGCATTTGAGTTGATTCACGCCAGATGGGCAATGCTTGGTGCTGCTGGATTCGTCATTCCTGAGGCCTTTAACAAATATGGGGCAAACTGCGGTCCTGAGGCTGTTTGGTTCAAGGTTTGTAAGCTTTATAACAACTGTCACTGCGTCAAGTTCACTAAAACATTATTATTTGTCTTATGACATTCAACAAATGAAATTCAATAGATCTTACAAGTACTAATGCAAGTCTCTTCAGTTTCTCTTTTATGAGCAAAATATTAGTGTAAATGACCATTCTGCTGCAAATTCAATATAGATTTAAGAGAATGTTTCTTTCCCTTTTATTTTACCTATCTCATCTTCAAATTTTTAGTGCTCATTGTTAACCACGTCTTAAACTAATGCTGATATTACGCAAATAATCTGTATTTATTTTCGATGGAGTTACTCTCAACCATTTCAATATAGCACATACTAATCTATTTTTGTGAGTGTATTCTTTACATTAAGCTAAGTCAATATTCTTTATGGAATTGGTGCAGACAGGAGCTCTGCTTCTTGATGGGGGTACGTTGAACTACTTCGGGAAACCCATCCCCATCAATCTTATTGTGGCTGTCATTGCTGAAATTATTCTTGTGGGAGGTGCAGAGTACTACAGAATTATTAATGGCCTGGTATGTAAATTTCTAATTTTTAATATTTATTCGCAGTCATTGTCAATACATTTTTAATATTTATAACACAAGGAATATTATTATAACAAGAAGGGTATTATTTATTCCACTGAACCATCTTGTTACTGCTATATTTCTGAATTAAGTGCATTAGTCCATGCACAGCAGCACCGTGTTCATAAATTTGAAAGAATTTGTAACAAAGTGTCAAGTATGTGTTTGGATAAGCATTAGCAAATTTAGTTTTTCATGATTTTGATTTTTTAAAATTGATATTTTGCTAAAGTTGAGTTTGTAGCCGAGTTATGTTTAGAAACTTAAAAGCAAGTTTGTAGTAAAGCTTAGCATAAAATTCTCGTCCCAACACAAGCCACATTTTTTTGCAGTTTGTCGAAGGTCTTTTAACGAACTTGATTATAGGAAACAGCTAAACATATTTTTTTTTCCACAAAATCCGATTTGACACTTTCAAAAGCAAGTTTGTGGAGCATGAACACTCCCCCAAACACGTGCTTACTCATTTGATTTACTAATTATGACCTATTTTGAACAGAATTTCGAAGACAAACTTCATCCAGGTGGTCCGTTTGACCCATTGGGGCTTGCAAATGATCCAGACCAAGCTGCACTGCTAAAGGTGAAGGAAATTAAGAATGGCAGACTTGCTATGTTTGCAATGCTTGGTTTCTACTTCCAAGCTTATGTCACTGGAGAAGGTCCAGTTGAGAACCTTGCAAAGCATCTCAGCGACCCTTTTGGCAACAATTTGCTAACTGTCATTGCTGGGTCTGTTGAGAGAGCTCCAAGTCTCTGAATCATTCATCTTCATGTTTTTCTCCAATCTTAATGTACAATACATATCACTGAGATATTATTAAGGCATTTTGCTTTGTTCCTTGGAACTCAATTCTTCAATTTCTTCCAACTTTTCTGTATCTAATAATATAAAATCATACCACAAAGCACTAAATGGAAACAAATTCTTAGTTTCAAACTTAATACTTTTAGTGCTTGAATTATTTCAACTAGGACATAGCCTATGAGGTTCTCTGAATCTCTGCTTGAGTGCCAAGATAGTTCGTAGTCCAACTGGATTTTTCCTTAAACAAGATGTCGAAGGATCACTGCAGTATAATTTTGCTAATATTTTGGACTAAATTATAGAAACATATTAGTCAATGTTCAAAGGTTGTAGTTCGATATATATCTAAGTTAATACTTGATATATACATCATTTAACAATAACAAAGATAATGACAACAGAAGCATAACTTTTTTATACAAGGAAATGATATAGTCAAAATCATTAACTTCACGATAAGTAAAATTCACAAATAAATACTATACAGTTGTACTAAGAATTAGTGGCAAAAACATGTGGGGGTTTCAGCTAGTTAATTCCCAAGAATCTGATGTAAGCTAATCAAAAGGGAGGAGCGAGATGATTTGTCATGTGTAGTTATTAATTGAGGCTCATCGTTCAACCCAAATATTGGTGATATTAAGAAGCAAAATCACGGTTGAAGCTTGTTTAGTGCATATGCAAGACAAGGAGCCTTCATTACGGTTGCTAATTCTAATATGCAAAGTTCAAACATTTGAGTGTTTGGTATTATCAATCTCTATAGTGCAATGCAATCATTAGAAGGCATTTATTCCACGGACACACCAATGTCACCAGAATATTATATATAATACACAACTAGAAATGGGACAGAATCGATAATGATAAACATGAACATGAGAATAATACACATATGAAAGGGTAATGCAATTAAGTTGCATTGTAAAACTTACAAGAATGGCTTGAATAAAACTAAAATTCGAACTTTTGTTTACATTTGCAGAAAGTGTTTACATGAGTTTTCAAGGATGGAAGATTACTTATTTTGCCTCTGCCTCGGACAAAGGGAGGGGTGCCTAGTTATATGCAACTAAATCCTTTGAGTTCATACACCCCAAGGATTCTTTCCATTCTCTTTTATGCCTTATTTTCATTCCCCGCCATTGACATGGCTTCATGCACAAACACATTTTATAAATATTGTTAGTCAATTTTTCATTTATGATAAAAACATATTTAAAAAAACTAATAATTATAGAGTTTAATGTAATTTTTTTTATTAAAAATACTTATTTTTAAAATTATGTATATGTCCAAGTTATATAAAAATAATATTTTATGAAACAAACATTTGTATATAAATTTAAATAATATACAATATATATCAATATTCAATAATTATGTTAATCTAATTTTAAAATATTTATATTTATATATAAAATTTAAAAATAATGAAAAAATTAATACATTCAAATATAAGTTATAAGTTTGATTTCATACATACTAAACATTAATAAACTAGTATATTATAGAGACATATCTATCTTAAAGTATACTAATATATAAGTACTATTTAATGGTATTTTATTAGATTTATTTAAATTGGTTCAAAATTAATTAATTAAATCTAATTAGATTAATTTAAAAATTAAAAGATAAAATTTTAATTTTTAAATAAATTAAATATTATCTTATTAGATTTGATTAAATTAGTTATATCTTATTAAATTTCATTAAATTAACTTTATTTGTAAATAAAATTATGTATCAACCTATAATTAAATTAAGTAAAAAATAATTTTAAAACATGTTATTCATGTACTAAAATAATGTCTTTCTAACTAAATGATTGAATTATTTCTTCAAACTCTAACAGGCTGGGTATCATGCAACACAACCACTGATTCCATTGCATGAATAGGAGAGGTCAGGACTTCATGAATTTCTCTCCACTTATTCCATTGCATTCAAATACATGCATTATGTTATTAGGGTTTTTTTTTTTTTTTCTAAAAAATCATTCTCTGAAATAGATCGTTCATAAAATATAAAAGCAAGAGTATAGTATTTGTTCTGATACATTAGAATGCAAGAGTATAGTATATTTATTATTTTAGTGAGCTAAAATAATCATACTTTTAAAATTTAATAATGACTAGATGCACTCTTGTCTACGTAATTTACAGACATAATCAATTTAATATAACTTTTTTATTATTTTCTTTTATTGCTTTTTTACGTTCAAATTGTCAATTTATTATCGAGGATTTTTTTTTTTTTTGGATCAATGTTGGCAAAACAAAATAAGGCATGGGAGCCCAAGCATAAAGCCCACTCCTAGAAAAAGTAGATGGTGCGAATTTATCGCAGCATTTAAGATGAGAAATAGAGTTGCTGTAAAGAAATAGATGTTCATATACCTGTAATTGTCTAAATTAATTTTGAGAAAAATATTTTTTTTAATTCTTGAAACTAAAAAAAGTAAACCATCGCTTCCTTAAAATAAGTTAGTTTAAAGACGCACACCGTGTTTCTTGGTGTAGCTATTTTTTCCTCGATCGAATAATTGCTTAGAACATGTTTGAGTTTCCGTTGAACTTGCAACAACATATTTTTTATTAGACATCTGACAGACCAACGCAAAATTTAAGCTTCAAATCCATTCGCAAACGTGATTCTAGAAACGCTTACTCCAACTTAGGCTTGTCCCTCCTAAACTAATCAAATAATTATAACTTTTTATTTTTAATTTCTATGTACTAAGACATAGGAGTTAGCGAGAGACAAGAAAACATTTGCATGCAAAGAAATATGTAAATTACTGATTAAAATATACATTGGCTTGTTTTAGAAGTTGTTTTTATTGAACTTACATAGTATGGGCTTGCATTATAAACTAGTCTAATATGAACTACTTTTTTTAGCATGGTATTTAATTAGTTAAACCTTCTAAGTAAAGGGGTAAAGGTAGCCTTAATTAAACATTTTTTTACATAAGTTGGATACTTGGGTCCATCGCCATCATTTACAGCTTTATGCTTGGAATCTTGAGGGGGTATTTCCCTTTTGTATTTTTCTTTTTCACCCTTTTCTTCTACTGCAATATATCAACGACAGCCTAAGCTTTTTGCATATCCTATCAAAAAGAGATGCTCTTCACGTTGATGTTGACCCAATAATAGCATCCTAAAAGAGTCCATTTGTTTAAGTGGCAATGGCATGCACAAACCACACATGCAAAGGCACTTCACAATTTAAATAGTAGACAAAGGAAAATTTCCAAGAAGGTTTCCCCAATTAAGAAAACTCTATAGATCATGCTAGCAATTTGGTCACACTTCAAGAAAATAGAATGTGGCCAATCCACCACAAGAGAGAATTGAATGAGAGGTGATCATGAGTTTTTACTTGGTTTCTATGGTGATGCAAAGTTACCTTTGAATTATAAATCACATGGATAGACAAAAATAAATGATATAGTAGATGTCAGCAATGTGTAACTGATTACAATGTTGGTACCATCATAATTATTTTACATGTTTGTTCCTTCCCTTCTATGTTGGTAGTTGCTCCATTAATACCCAACAGAAATGAGAGAATGACGGGGATTAGTTTTTAGCCACAAACTAATAATCAGATCAATGTTTTTTATGGTTATAGTAATTTCAATCATTATGGAGCCACCTAAGTTGATTGGAAAGAATATTATGGAAGCTTTTTTTTTTTCTCTTTCTTTTAAACTTGAATAAAAAAAAGTGTTATGATTGAGAAGAATGTGGTTATGCTTCTAATCAGATAGTTGTTCATTCAATGAAGTTAATATTGTTTTAAGAGCAAATAAAAAGAACAAAAAAGAACTAAAGTTTTTTTTCCCCTTATAATGCACTTATGCGCAGTTGCCTAACATTCTATTCCTGGCACGTCATGGAAAGTGTCTGAAAGTGTGATGCTTGGAGTTTTGTTCATAAAAGAAGGGATGCCTCTACTCTCTTCAGAGAATAAAAAAAAGTAGTAATAATTAGGAGTAAATCTTGTACAACCGTTACTTTTTTTTATAATAAATCTTCTACAACCTTAAAAGTAAAACTATATTAAATAAAATAATAATAATTACAGATGGAAAATTTTAAAAAAATAAATCATTTTTTAGAAAATTTCAAACACTTTGTAGTAAAATATGTTATTTGGATAAAAAATTTCAAAAATAATTGAAATTTTAATTCTTTATCAAAGTATTTTAATTACTTAAAATTATAAAATTTTAAATTTCACCATAAAAATAAAAATTTAAAATTTTTTATACTTTCTTTCTCTATCTTCTTCTTCTTTCTCTCCTCTCCTCTCTCTGACTATTTCTCTTTTCTCTCTTCTTTCTTTATGGCCTTTCTTTTTCTTTTTTAGTCAAATTTATGAAAATTGATCATTTAAGTAAAATTATAATTATATTTTATCTTGATTATTTATATCAAAATTTATGAAAATTGATCATCAGAAGAAGGTGATCAAATTTTTTATATTTTAATATATTTTAAAGTATATATTATGTTATAAAAATATATATATTATGTTAGTTTTAATTAATATAAATAGATATCAAATTATTTTTAATTAATATAAAATTTGATTGCATAATTTATATGAAATAAATTTCTAATATAATAATAAATTTTATAATAAAATTATACAATTGAAAATATTGAATGAAATAATAGTTTATATGAGTCAACATTTGATTCTTCTTAAAAATCTATCTTTAAGTGTGTTTAAATTCTCTAAAAATATCAGTCTTGATGAATGATTAAAAATATATTTTCAAT